>OZ012666.1:6337647-6620147 GCA_963942505.1 Lordithon lunulatus
GGCAGCTTCAAAAAAATACTTGCCATCATTTTTTACAGGAGGACTTTTTAGAAATCACTAAAGCCATATTTTGGCAACAATATGCTATGATTCAAACAAAGGTTTGTATTCAAATGCACCTGTAATTAACCATCAAGCTATATGGTTTAATTAATTAAAAATCGATATAAAAAAAATATGTATCCGCGCATATCTAAAAAAATTCTTTTTGTAATCACTATTGGGTTAGCAACAAATGGTGAAAATTTGAAAAAAAATCTCAGTGCCGCCAAAAAATAGTAGGGCGTAATTTTTTAATTTTTTATTCCAACATATGCTGACCTTGTAAGTGTTAATCATTACAGAAAATATAAACACATTCCCTAGGTTCCCTAGGTTCTAATCGATTTTATTGATTTTTTAGCACGCCGTATACAAACAAGTTTAGGTTCAAAATTAATTTAAACAAAAACTAAGGCCCGCGCATCTTTAAAAAAATATGTTTAATGATTACTATTAAATTCTAAACAAAACATGAAAATTTTGAAAAAAATCTTCGTGGGCTAAGCTGCTAAAAATTACAAAATGTTTTCTTGAAATTTTTATTCAATAACAACTAACTAAATGAACTTAATTTTTTTTACTCTTATATTATGGTTACCAAGGCATGTGTAAACAATTGTACCAAAAATCAATTTTTTTTAATGCTCCACTACTGGAGAATCATAATCCGCGTTGCGACCCCGCGCGGCCGCCGTAATTATAGAAAATGGATATCTTCACTCCGATACACGCTTCGCTAAAGGTTATCCTTTAAATATCCATATTCTTGGAATGATTATGATTAAAACATTAGCATGTATATGTTTCCAAAACAGGAGTTGTATAAAATTCTATTATTTTCCTGTAATTACCGGCATGATTAAATATTAATTTTCTTTCATGTTATATAGACAATAAGTGTACGCAAATAGAGATGCAAATCGCTTCGTATTTCCATGGCGCTTGTAATTATTCGATAAAATTACCGTATTAACTCATGTTTAGTAATAAAAGCCGTGTTTATGGATAACAATAAGATAACAGTCTCTAAGGTGTGCTGCGATAATATAATTTGCATTTAAAGCGTAATTTACGTCGATTACAGGTCTTCGTGCAAACTAACCACGTCAAAGCAACATCACTTCATTAAAATTCAGCGAATGGTTAATAATTAAAGTTCTATTGATGTGTCAAACTATGTAACATATTGAAGTATTAATAATAGTAGTGCAAGGTGAAATTTAGCAATTTATTTGATCATAAAATGAGGAATATTTTGAATCTTTATTGGCTCCTCGTGCACTCTCGCATGACTCACTGCCGCACAATTGTATTACGTAGAATATATGAGCCTTTTTTGCGGGTATGGCCAGCGCAAGCGCCGGATACCAGTAACCCTCTGACAAATTGTATATAAATATATGAAAAACACCTACACAAACGAAGTTACACATAATAATTCTATAATTGTTCTCTAAAAACGGCTAAAATACAATGTAATAGAAACATAAACATATCACAATGTATACAAATCTAGATAACACGCCGTGCTATAGGTCATGTATATAATTATTTTACCAGAATTGTTGGCTTGATAATCTATTTTCTAAATATAAATCACAATGTATATATTTATTTTACCAGAATTGTTGACTTCATAATCTATTTTCTAAATTTAAATTACAATGTATATCGACCTAAATGTACAATTTATCAAATTTATGTATTCATGAAATACTGAATAGTTTTTTTATACCCCCGTTGGCATTCAACCGTAATAATTGAGCAGCCTAATTCCGCGGTGCTCAAATACTGAAATCTCGACTTTTACAACTGTGCCAACTTCCAGGCCATTAAGCCCATTTGATCTCGCGCCGAATAAACGATTGTTCCGCGTCGGCGGGCCCCGCCACCCCCCATGCGGTGTCGGCTGCAAAAGCACCTTGATTACACTCGGCGCGGAAGCTGTCGACCGCTTCTTGTTTCAACAGGCGGGCCGGGCTGTAATCCGCGCGGAAGGACTTAAATGAAGCGATAACCGCTGTATGCAAGGAGATTTTCGGATTTATTCGCGCGCTGCAGGCATTAATTCTTATCGGCCATAAATTACGCAGCCAGCCTTTGGAAAATAAATAATGGCGAGCTAGTCAAACGCCCCCCCACCCTGTGAGACTTTGATGAATGGAATTTCATAAGGTCGATTTCAATAGGCGTTGTAATTAATAACGGTTGCCTGCCGTCAATGTTAGATGTATTGCGGTGTAATTTAATGCCGGTGATTACTATTTGATAATGGGTCATTTATATTAATCTGGTACAATCAGAAAAAAAAATCTAACACAAAAATTGCGTGTATAAGCGGCTCGGTTACAACCACGTATATGTTCTATTTATTGGTATAAGACTAAAAACTATATTTTTAGATATTTCAATTTTATTAATTTTTTCCATACATCATATTAATTAATATATATATATATATATATATATATATATATATATATATATATATATATATATATATATTATTTTTTATTTCCGTAGAGGTTTTTTTCTGTTTACAGTTCCATGTAAGTAAAAACTTGCTATATCTGAAAATATTATACACCGCGAGAACATTGGATCACGATTGCAAATTTCCATCATTTGTTCATAGAATTCTTGCCTAAAATCTAAAAAAGTCAGTCACTGATATCTCATGAATTAATTTTACCTTATAAGGTATATATTTCATTCCACCAGCACTGTCTATTATTTCACCAAACTACGTCAAGACCGCTCAAGGTAAATTCTAAACGATTCCGCTCAATCCGTAATTGTCACGTACTGTAACGAACGCAATTTATACATTTTCCCATGCATCCGTGCGGGTTTATTCCGTTTGACATTTAATCAAGAACTGTCCGGAACGAGCCCACCACGCACTCAATTAAATCGTCGCATTTTATTCCACACGCCAAATCCGACAGCCGCCCGATAAGAAAACTAACGATTTTGATTTGCCATCGTCGCGCTGCGTCGCAACGAAACACGAGGCGACGTTTCCTAATTAAATTTTTATCCCGCAGCATTGTCGCTCGACACGGGACGATATAAAATAATAAATCGCCTTCGATTGTACAGTTCTGATAATTAAGTTACTATACTCCTTCGGGAAGGATTACTGTTTTTATTATTTTTGCAGATAGCAAAAACGATGACACGGCTAATAGAAGAAGAAATATTGAACAGAAAGATATAAATATATGTATATATATTTATATCTCTATATATATATATATATATATATATATATATATATATATATATATATATATATCAAAAGTAAAAACTCCTATCTGCGTTAGGTTTTTCCGCTGGTCAAGGGAGAAGTTTAATCACCCGGTATTTACCTTAACTTTACGGAAATCCTCTGAAAACTGTAAAAGGTGATTCGTGAAAATTCGACCTGTGGTTAGAGCGTCGTCCGTCTTCGAACCTCACTCAGGCTCAGTACTAGACGGACGACGCCTGTAACCACTCGGCCGCTGAATTGGGTACATAAAAATATATATTCTAATATTAATAAAAAAAATACGCGTGTATATAAAATAAAATATAATATAATATATATTTAAAATTTATAATATCGAAATACTGGATATCTAGGCGATAAACTACGTAGACATACCATCCATGCCCGGCGCATGCACCAAATGTCAATGTAAAATATGTACCATTTTTAAAATAATTTGTGTTCATAATTCGTCACGATTCAATATATTGCATTTAAAACTCTAAATTTACCAAGAGATTTCGGTATAAATTAATATAATTAATAAACGGATGCATGGGAAAATGTATACATTTCAATTTAATTTAACCATTGTATTCGTTTAATTTGTCATGAGATTTTCTATATAAAAATATAGTATGGTTTTGCATTTAAATAAAAACCATACTATATTTTTATATAGAAAATCTCATGACAAATTAAATTCCTTTAAAGAATACAAAATGAGCCCTTCATTAACATAACGGATGTCGTTACAAAGTTACAACATACAGCGCGAATTCAATCTCTTTGAAAAAGTTTTTTTTTATGATCATATAAAAACGCCTCCTCTCCTACTACAAACGCGGAACGCAGGCCATACATACAACGCTACACCCTTTGATATATAAATCACGTGCATAATTTAATACCCTCAATATTTTTTTATAAACAAGGTTTGTATGATTAGTTGCCAGGGGTACGGAACTTTTCGATCCGCCCGAGCCGGCAAGAAACACCCTCGTAAAAATTGCAACCATCGGCAGTTTGTCATTTCGCGCAGGCTGATATTTTTATATTAAATTCCGGTTGGGAAAGACAGGAGAGGGTGGACGAGCGGAACGTGCCTGAATTCAACACAATATTTTTGCGCGCGAAAGAGTACGCGGGGAGGGCATCGAAACAAAAATTTGTGAAACGACACTTGAAATTTACAATAACTGAATATGTATGTATTTTAATAAACAAACTCGTATTGTTTGCATTTAATATGGATTGTTGTTACTATGTTGGTAAAATGTGTACTGTACTATGTAAAATGATGAGGGAGCATTTACGTATATTTTTCAAACAATATTTTGATTTGAACCTTAACAATATTGATTTAATTCGCTAAGAATATCATAAAATACAGAACGCTGGAAAACATATAACCACCGCAAATGCAAAAGAGGGGAGAAGCCTCCTCCCCCTTTCGTTTAATAATTAAAAACCATTTGAATTGGATATAATTCATATTAGTGGCATACAATTTAGAAAAAACTGTTGGTAGACTTGTATTTATCACTATAATCACATTATGTTTATGAAAATAATGGTTTCCTGAAGAAAATTAAGTAAGAACTCTGAATTTTCTAACTTTAATAATGTTTAATAAATAAATAAAACGAATTTTTCTTTGTTTTTTATCACTTGTTTATTACTGTTTGCGAATATTTTCGGCTACGCTCTAGCCATTATCAAGCTAATCCTATGACTGACGAGCTTCAATTCAATATTTGAATAATGTTTGTTTGATAATGAATCATGGCTAACAGTTCTCACTAGAAAAATGGGCTCTACATGATTGAACTTCATTATTTAATTTTTATAACAAACTGTAGTTATAAAAATTAAATAATGAATCCAAATTTTTAAAGTTCAATCTTGTGGCTCCACCACTTTTCTAGTGAGAACTGTTTGAATTATCCATGATTCATAATCATACAAATAAGAACATATTGCTGAAAATCCCTTATATTTTTCAAAATAATTAGGTTACGTTTGTTAAAAATTACAGTTTCTTAATGAAAATTAGATTGAAAATCCCAAATTTCTAATGGGAATAATGTAACTTCACTACTTTCCTGGTGGAAACTGTTTGAATCGGATATAATTCATTTTAGTGTGACACAACTCAAGAAAAAACTCTTTACTGGACAGTCGCCGAAATAATTAGGAAATATTTATGAAAATAACGGTTTCCTAAAGAAAATTAAATGAAAAATCCTAATTTTCTAATAGGAATTAAATTTGCTACTTTATTAATGTTACAACCCTTTGAGTTGGTCTTAATATGACACAAAAAAAAACTTTTATCTGTATTTTACGAAATATTTGCGAAATATTTATGAAAATTACAGTTTCTTAATGAAAATTAAATGATGAATCCAAATTTTTAAAGTTCAACCATGTGACTCCATAATTTTTCTAGTGAGAGCCGTTTGAATTGCCCATGATTCATTGCCATACAATTCACGAAAAAAAAGAACATATAGCTGCAAAGTCCTTTATATTTTTCAAAATAATTAGGTTTTGTTTGTGAAAATTCCAATTTTTAATGAAAATTTACTTAAAAATCCCAAATTTCTAATGGGAATAATGTGTTTTCACTACTTTTCTAGTTGCAATCGTTTGAATCGGACATAATTCATTTCAGTGTGACACAAGTCAAGAAAAAAACTAATTACTGGAAAATAGCCTGTATTTTATGAAATAATTAGGAAATATTTATGAAAATCACAAATTCTTAATGAAAATTAAATGATGAATCCAAATTTTTAAGTTCAACCATGTGACTCCAACATTTTTCTAGTGAGAGCCGTTTGAATTGGCCATGATTCATTGGCATGCAATTCACGAAAAAAAAAACATATTGCTGGAAGATCCTTCATATTTTTCAAAATAATTAGGTTACGTTAGTGAAAATTACAGTTTCTTAAAGAAAATTAAATGAAAAATCCTAATTTTCTAATAGGAATTAAATTTACTACTTTCTTAGTTTTACAACCCTTTGAGTTGGTGTAATATATTTCAATGTGACACATGAAAAAACTTTTATCTGGAAACTCGCCGGTATTTTACGAAGTATTTGGGAAATATTTATGAAAATTACAGTTTCTTAATGAAAATTAAATGATGAATCCAAATTTTTAAAGTTCAACCATGTGATTCCACTATATTTCTAGTGAGAGCCGTTTGAATTAGCCATGATTCATTAGCATACAATTCACGAAAAAAAAGAGAACATATTGCTGGGAAAGCGTTTATATTTTTCAAAATAATTAGGTTACGTTTGTGAAAATTATAGTTCCTTAATAAAAATTAAATTAAAAATCCCAATTTTTTAATGGGAATAATATGACTTTACAACTTTCCTAGTTGCAATTGTTTGAATCGGACATAATTCATTTCAGTGTGACATAATTCAAGAAAAAACTCATTGCTGAAAACTAACCTATATTTTAAGAAATAATTAGGAAATATTCATGAAAATTACAATTTCTTAATTAAAATTAAATGATTAATCCAAATTTTTAAAGTTCAACCATGTGACTTCACCATTTTTCTAGTGAGAGCCGTTTGAATTGGCCATAATTCATTAGCATGCAATTTACATAAAAAAAGAACATATTGCTGGAAAATTCTTTATATTCTTCAAATAATTAGGTTATGTTTGTGAAAATTACAGTTTCGTAATGAAAATTAAATTAAAAATCTTAAATTTCTAATGGGAATAATGTGACTTCACTTCTTTTCTAGTTGCAATCGTTTGAATTAGACATAATTCATTTCAGTGTGACACAAGTTAAGAAAAAAAACTCAGTGCTGGAAACTAGCCTGTATTTTAAGAAATAATTAGGAAATATTTATGAAAATCACAATTTCTTAATGAAAATTAAATGATGAATCCAAATTTTTAAAGCTCAACCATGTGACTCTACCATTTTTCTAGTGAGAGCTGTTTGAATTGGCCAGGATTCATTTGCATGCAATTCACAAAAATTAAAAACATATTGCTGGAAAATCCTTTATATTTTTCAAAATAATTAGCTTACTTTTGTGAAAATTGCAGTTTCTTAATGAAAATTAAATTTGAAATCCCAAATTTCTAATAGGAATAATGTGATTTCACTACTTTTCTAGTTGCAATCGTTTGAATCGAACATAATTCATTTCAGTATGACACAAGTCAAGAAAAAACTCATTGCTGGAAACTCGCCTGTATTTTAAGAAATAATTAGGAAATATTTATGAAAATTACAATTTCTTAATGAAAATTAAATGATGAATCCAAATTTTTAAAGCTCAACCATGTGACTCTACCATTTTTCTAGTGAGAGCTGTTTGAATTGGCCAGGATTCATTTGCATGCAATTCACAAAAATTAAAAACATATTGCTGGAAAATCCTTTATATTTTTCAAAATAATTAGCTTACTTTTGTGAAAATTGCAGTTTCTTAATGAAAATTAAATTTGAAATCCCAAATTTCTAATGGGAATAATGTGACTATTTTTCTAGTTACAATCGTTTGAATCGAACATAATTAATTTCAGTATGACACAAGTCAAGAAAAAACTCATTGCTGGAAACTCGCCTGTATTTTAAGAAATAATTAGGAAATATTTATGAAAATCACAATTTCTTAATGAAAATTAAATGATGAATCTAATTTTTTAAAGTTCAACCATGTGACTCCACCATTTTTCTAGTGAAGGCCATTTGAATTGTCTATCATTCATTGGCATGCAATTCACGAAAAAAAAAACATATTGCTGGACTTTCCCTTATAGTTTCCAAAATAATTAGGTTACGTTTGCGAAAATTACAGTTTCTTAATGAAAATTAAATGAAAAATCCAAATTTTCTAGTAGGAATTAATAGACTTCACTACTTTCTTAGTGATAACTCTTTGAGCTGGACATAATTTAATTCAGTGCGACACAATTCAAGAAAAAATTCTTAGATAAAACTCGCCTTTTTTTACGAAATAATTAGGAAATATTTTTGAAAATTACGGTTTCTTAAAGAAAATTTAATAAAAAATCATAATTTTCTAATAGCAATTAAATGGCTTTACCACATTCTTAGTGTGACAACCTTTTGAGTTGGACACAACCCTCGTTACTAGAAACTCGCCTGTATTTTACGAAATAATTAGGAAATATTTTTGGAAATTACGGTTTCTTAAAGAAAATTAAATTTAACATCCTAATTTTCTAATAGGAATTAAATTTACTTCTTTTTTAGTGTTACAACCCTTTGAGTTGGTCTTTATATTTCAATGTAATGCAAGAAAAAACTTTTATCTGGAAACTAGCCTGTATTTTACGAAATATTTGGGAAATATTTATGAAAATTACAGTTTCTTAATGAAAATTAAATGATGAATCGAAATTTTTAAAGTTCAAGCATGTGACTCCACCATTTTGCTAGTGAGAGTCGTATAAATTGGCCAATATTCATTGTCATGCAATTCACAAAAAAAAAGAACATATTGCTGGAAAATCCTTTATATTTTTGAAAATAATTAGGTTACGTTTGTGAAAATTACAGTTTCTTATTGAAAATTAAATTAAAAATACCAAATTTTTAATAGGAATAATGTGACTTCACTAATTTCCTAGTTGCAATCGTTTGAATCGGACATAATTCATTTCAGTGTGACACAATTCAAGAAAAAACTCATTGGTGGAAACTCTTCTGTATTTTAAGAAATATTTAGGAAATATTTATGGAAATCACAATTTCTTAATGAAAATTAAATGATGAATATAAATTTTTAAAGTTCAACCATGTCACTTCACCATTTTTCCAGTGAGAGCCGTTTGAATTGGCCATGATACATTGGCATGCAATTCACGAAAAAAAAAAGAACATATTGCTGGAAAATCCTTTATATTTTTCAAAATAATTAGGTTACGTTTGTGAAAATTAGAGTTTTTTATAGAAAATTAAATGAAAAATTCTAATTTTCTAGTAAGAATTAATCGGCTTTACTACTTTCTTCGTGACAACCCTGAATTGGACATAATGTGTTTCAGTGTGACACAATTCAAGAAAAAACTCTTAGTTAGAAACTCGCCTGTATTTTAGGAAATATTTAGAAAATGTTTATGAAAATCACAATTTCTTAAAGAAAATTAAACGATGAAATGAAATTTTTAAAGTTCAATCGTGTGGCTCCACCATTCTTCTAGTGGGAACCGTTTGAATTGGCCATCATTCATTTTCAAACAATTCACACACAAACTAATATATTGCTGTAAAATCACTAATACTTTTCAAAATAATTAGGGTACTTTGGGAAAATTACAGATTCTTAATGAAAAGTAAATTAAAAATCCCAAATTTCTAATAGGAACAATTATGAATGGGCGATTTGTCGGGCTTGAAATTATCAAATTTCTAATAGGAACAATTAATGAATGGACGATTTGTCGGGCTTGAAATTATCTTCAACTTTGCAATCGAATCACTCTTCAAACTTTCAAAATAAAAAAGTTATGGCTGGAAAATAGCGAAAAATGTTATACAGTTTTTTTTGCATTTTCGGGAAACCGATAAGAGACTGCGAAAAATGTCATGCGATATTTTCAAAATTCTTGATTTTTGATGTATTTATTGTATTATTATTAATTGATTGTAAATATCTCGTAAACGAATAGTGTGTGAAAAAAATACGCTTATTTTATAGGTTTTCTATTTATAATTTTTCTGTTTCGGCATTACTAAAATGATCAAGATTCTAGATACTGGATAGCATCCCTTACTCTCCGTTCCAGCACCCACTGCCTTACAACGATGAACATTTATCAAATGTAGTTGCAGAAACAATACATTAACTCCCATTTAATATCTCGCATTCTTGCTATAGCAGTTGCACTTGCTGCAATCTCAGATTCCAGAACAATTCCCTTTCGGGGCATTGTCGTCGCTGGTGCACCGGTTAGAGCAGCCCAGCGAACGCAGCCCAATTTACGGAACAAATGTCGGCCCAGAACTTTGCCGGCGTGACAGACCGACCGTTCTGCATCCCATAATTCATTCATAATATTCCCGCGTGCAGGTCCTTTCGGGCCGCCGCCCCTGTAATTAATGCACCGCCTTGTCTGTCCCACATTTAAAACAAACAGTTGCTTTTACGTCTGTTCGCGCATTATAAATTATGTTCGACTGGGACAACAACAAAGTGCGCTGTGTTATTTATGGATTAATAGAAAAATATTGTGTTTGACAGGCTGTGATTTAGGGAAATTGTTTACGAGTGAGGAAGGTTAGCTGTCAGTGGTTTATTCAAGTCATTTATTATGTTCAGAACAAAAAAAAAATAGGCTTTCTATATGTTTTTTGTTATGAAAGTTATAATAAAGATTCGATATTTAATTAATAAATACCGCTATTAAAGTGCCTTTCGTTTATCACTCTGGGCTGCTACGGGTTTATTGTTTCTTGTTCCGCATAAATCTTTATTAACAATATACATACATATTTTGTATTGACAATATATTTCATACATAAAATTAATTACAATATTTGTTGTAAAGGGCTATTGACCCGCGGTCTTTCTGCCCGTGATTTGAAATATCAGATTGTATTCTTAATTCGTTAATCTGGTGTATCTGTCTGTCTGTTGAAATATAATAATATTGTATTAACCCCTATATTTTCAAATAAAAAAATAAATTGTTCTACAGTGATTATAGTCTAGATTATTTTGAACTCAACAAAATTAGTAATAATTCCAGCCGTAACCAAACCCAACTTAGATAACAATTTGTGTCTTAAAAGTTTCATTCAATTAAGCCTGCTTACACCCTTCCATCCACCCTTTTGCGGCTTAGATTGATGATGCAACTCGCGCAAAGTTTCTGATTTTCAATATCCCTAAGTAATTTTTAAATTAAATTCCCCTAGCGGCAAATTAGGCCACGTAATTAGCCCTTCTGATCGCGAGCGCCATTGTGGCGGATAGACGATTTTCGAGTTAAAAAAAAATAATTAAAAACTCGCTCTCATATCAGATTAACAACCATCCGTCCCAGTCTAGCTAATTAATCATTGTTTGGCGCTCCGGCAAAAATCAATCGGATCGACTGATTTTCGGGCTTTGTGTGCGTTTTAATTAACGCTGTAATTGCAATCGCCGGTAATTGTTTTGTTTACAGCGAGTTCCAAAAAGATGGGTTTGTGCGCACGTGCATATTGTGTAAATTACAGCTGGGCTTGTTATTATTTTGTATGCACCGTGCATTTGGTAATTTGATTCAATATTAATGAAGACCTATGAATGCATTTTCAAACAAATGTTTCGATCCTACAATGACTAATATTTAATTAAATGCAGTTATTTATTAAATTTTAATAACACAGTTGGTCAATATTTATTTAGTTATTGAAGATATATAGCATTATTATATTGTTGATGCATATAAATCATAATGGGGCACATTTTTGTATTTTTGTATTTATATTCAATATTTATTATTCAACAATGCATTCTATAATAAATATTTGTATACATCAATTACTAAATTACTATTATTTAATAAATAAAAGAATTGAATATATATATATATATATATATATATATATATAAATATAATCAATCTTTATTTGGCTATCGAATGGGCCTTTCCGCCTGCCTGAATTGAAAATTTAAAAAACTTCTATCTTTATTGGCCTATCAGCCGTGAGGCTTTTCCGCCGGTCAAGGGAGAAGCTCAGAGCAGTTTAATTACCCGGCATCTACCTTAACTACACAGAAAACCTCTGAAAAACTCTGAAAGGTGAAAATTCGCCCGGGTTCGAACTCAGGCTCAGTACGAAACGGACGACGCTCGGCCACTGAGTTGGGTGAATTGAAAATATATTTGTAAATTTTATTATTTTTATTTCAACAATATGACGATATTAAGGCCCAGGTTTTAGATCTGTAACAAAACCGAAATATTTTTCAATTTCAATTTCTATTTTCAATGTATTTTATTTAAATAAAATCCTTTCTGTTCAGTAATACAATGTGTATGTAAAATATAAGTAATAATTTGAAATTATTTTGAAATATCGGGAATATTCATGCCTTGGTGCTCAGTGATCAAAAATTTAAAAATTCAATTGGCTAACATTGTTGTTTCTCCATGTCCTGCTCGGTCGCCAGATTTGTCACCCAGTGACCATGTTTAAGAAATGATCGGTAGAAGGCTAACGAGTTAGGAAGCTTAGAATGATATACTGCATTTATATGTCCTATACATTTCAATCTAGGAACAGAGAGCCCAGGTTGCTTCCTTAGGTTTCTTTGGCCTGATTTTTACGTCGTTTTTATGTAAGTAACAGGGCAACTTACCGATGGGACCAACGACTTAAAACGTCTTCCGAATCATAACCTACGAAAATAAAGATATTTGGTTAGGTTATTATCCTTATTAATAGTTTATTATTGATTGGTTGCGTGAACAATGTGAAAGGGCAAAGGTTAAAAATATCATCGCATAAAATTGTATTTATATTCTACCGTCCGTTTATATTACTAGCCACCGTTAATCGATGCTACCCGCAAAAATATTACATGAGAATTTACAGCTCAATATAGTGGTGGTAAGCCACAACGCGTTCGCGACTGGGTTAAATGTCGCGCCATAAAACGCGTTAATCGTGCCATAAACGACCGCTATCGTCGCGCGGTATTACCCAAATTTAGTACAAATATGAATTAATGTTTTTAATAGTGCTGTAAAAAAAATATTATTAAATGTTGCTACCGATTAAGGCCAGAAATTGTAAATTTAGCAGCTTGCACGTAGAATTAATTGGTGGGACACTCAATCGTCCCACCAAGCTAGCAACCCATAAGAAAATTAAATAGGAAGGAGAGGCATACAATGTACAGACGCTCGGGAACGAAGAAACCAATTAGATAAAAATCTCCAAAATAAATTAGGAAATAGACGCCTCAAAGACGAAAATATAGATCAGTTATGGAAAAATATAAGAACCTCTACTAACTAATTAGTAATGAGTAAGTATATCATACGAAAAATTTAAGATATATCCTTTGTTTGTGGACTTAATTCGTATTAAATCAAAATATTTCGAAGGTTAAATAAAACGTTTTTTTATTTTCTTTTTATCACACTTCTTGAAAAAAATCGTTTTATTTATCCTTTAAAATAAATGATCACTATAGTAGACGCCTTAACAATACAATAATCAAAATATTTCGTTTTCGTTTTCCCCGTTTTTTGGGGCACCGCAGAAGTCGCATAAGGAAAGAGGCATAGCTGAAATGGTCAAAGAAATAAAGCTATATATTTCTTAGGTCACATCTCGGGAGGTAATTGGTATCAGTTGTTACTAGCTAATATTGCTGGGAATTAAAATTTCGTATGATTTATCTAAATCGATTCTACTACAATGTAAATGTGTCCACTTCAATTGCGAACTGCTCAACAACAATCAATGTGTTGTGCAGTAGATGTTAATGCTCTTTATAAAGTGTTGTGTAATTGCAATTGGCTTGTGTAACCCTGTCGCGTCTAGCAGCCATTAAGCGGTGAAGTCGTAGAAAGTTATACTGTGTTGAAAGTAACGTAAACTGTGCTCGTTTTGTTTAACTTCACCGCCCTTGTTATAGGTCTGGCTGGAGAAAGTTGAGGGGGTTGTAAAACGCGACGCCGAGCAGCCAGAAAATACACAATCGCCCCCAAAATGGATTCTGTTTAGCTAAAGTTATATGTGCAATTTAGTGGTTGGTTGAGATAGAAAAGAACGATTATTGAATATTAATATAAATATAAATATAAAAGATCAAGTAAGAAATTTAAATTTACTACTTCAATCTACAATTGTAACTATCAAGCAACTAAAATACATTGTAATTAGTGTGCAATTTATCAATAACAAAAATAGACAACATTACCAGTTTATGAAAAATAGGCAAAATGTTACTAACTTGTTAGAGGCGTCGTCCGTCTCGTACTGAGCCTGAGTTCGATCCCCAGCGGGGAACGAATTTTCACGAATCACCTTTCACAATTATTCAGAGGTTTTCTGTGAAGTTAAGGTAAATACCGGGTGATAAAACTCCTCTGAGCTTCTCCATTGACCGGCAGAAAAGCCTCACGGCCCTATAAAGATAGAAGTTTTTTTTGTTACTAACATCATTAATCACCCTTAACTTTGTTAGTTACTAGCCTTATGAGAAATCATATTTTTTATTATAAACATAATGATTACTGTAAATGTTCAGTTATAATTATAAGTAGACCTTTATTGACATTCTAGATTATTACATTTCCCCCCAACTGAACCCATCTCATCGTTAAGACAAACAATCTGGTGTGAGCACCACACGACATTAATTAATTGTATAGAGAGAAAATAATCTTTATTAGGCTATTGGCCAGTGGCCTTTCCGCCTTAGTACATACAAATGATATTTGAGTAACAAAATAAAATTAATTAAATTAAATTTCACAGTTAAAAATAAAATACATTCTTAATATTAACCTAGTATTTACAATAATAGACTTAATATATTTACAGATAATTGTAATTTAATAAATTTTTTGTACATTTCACGCGTGAATTACGTATATACCGGTCACGGCCAATGACGTCACTTGTTGACTGTGTGTGGACTTGTAGAAAATAATTTTTTAATTTTTTAGTAATAAGAGGTTTAACCTACTACCAGAATTAGTTTCTGTTGAATAATAATTTGGGACACCTTCTACTTTGAGTTTATTTATATTATTACATTAGTCAACGTATTTTTATACTTTTTTATATTTTTTATAACTTTTACTGATAAACAATGTACACATGTAAACACAAATATATATATATATATATATATATATATATATATATAGTAATAAGAATATAGCACTTATACAGCAGTGTTGTATTCGCAAATGTAAAAATCAATTTAGAACTATATGAGCCTGTGAGAATGAAAGAGACGTAAGTTTTGATTTAAATTGTTTTGAAAATGAGAAGATTTTGCGGTTGGTATTTATGTAAATCGACGTTCACAGTTACATTTTGATTTATGAGTAAATTGATTTCAAGTCTGTAAATGCCGATGTCGATTTACATAAATACCAAACGCACACTCATCTTCTTTTCAAAATAATTCAAATGTGACTTACGCCACTTTCATTCTGGCAGGCTCATATAGCAATATAATATTCTTACTAAAAATAAACTAGAAATAACACAAACTAGCGCTTACCTCCCTCCAAATCTGCATCAGATAGATGCGCGTGGTATATATTTGTATATAAAAAGGGTCGTCCTAATTTTCAATGCATTTACTTCACTAGTTTTTCGCTAACGCATTTTATGATCCTTTCATGAATAATATTAGAAAGTCATTAGGATGGTTGTAATGAATTAATAAATTACAGTCATAAAAAGTACATTTTCAGTAGATTTTTTTTGCAAAAGTTTTCTTATGTTACATTTCTTTTTTTAAATGTGTTTTCGAGCGAAACTATAATACCCACGCATATATTCGCTATCCGGCCAGACTAACATTTCCTCCTCTTTATAAATGGCCTCATAGAGAAATAAATACACCGCTTTTGTTCCCGCCGGATACAGGTTTTTTATTTCTCCAAGGGAAACTCGATGCGAGAGTTTCCTTTGATATTTCCTTTCATGCCCTGCGGACGCCGTCTAAATTGGTTAATCCGGCAACGCAGGTACGGTTTATTAAGAAAGCAAACTTGATGGCGTGGGCATTAAAACTGAGACGAGTTATATCAACTCCTACAAGTATTTTATTAAATGTTTCCGATAAAATAAAAATAAGAAGGTAATTGATAGACTAATTTAATATTTTTAGTTTATTGTACTATAATAAAAAGTTACTATCAAGACCATCGTTTAGAAGAGTAGTAAAATGTAAACTGTAATAGCTTCTCTCACAAAATTATTAATGATGTTGGGTTCTGACCTTGTGATAACTTAACGAGTGGAAAGGTTCGCGTTTTATATTTCCCATAATATAGTATACCAAGGAGGAGTGCTAGCATCAATTTTATATCTTTTGTATATTAATGATATTAAAATAGCTTATCTACAACATGCTAAATAAAGATCGATTCTCTCTGATATCCAATATTTTCATCATATAAGAAACTTATATCTGTAGCCATACGACACTTGCATAATGTATAAAGGTAAGGCTACTAATGACTACAACGTAAAATTATCAACTACATAACAAAACTGATGCAATGTTTCAAAATAAATATACTATCACTACATGAGATAAAACCAACAATAATGACTAATAAAAAAAAAAAAAATATCTAGTGTAGGCACCACACGACTTTCCGAATCACTTAATTCATTATAATTAAAAATATAAGATTATTTCGTTCGACTCCGTTCAATTCACATTTTCCCCGTTTTTTTACGTATTCGCATTTTTTCTTAAATTTTCTCAAATTTTCCTACATTTTCTCACATTTCCACGCATTTTTTAACATTCTCCCATATTTTCTCACTGTTTTATAATTTTCTCATATTTCCTGACATTTTTACATATCTTTCCATGTTTTAGGACATATTCTTCATGTCGACTATGAGCTTACACCTTAAAGGATTTTTTGAGATTACCATTTCTTGGTTTTTCGTTTTGATATTGCCATAGTTAGTGATTTTGCTTTTTCACATTTCCTCATATTTTCACACATCTTTCCATGTTTTACGACATTTTCCTCATGTCGACTATTAGCTAACACCATAAAGGATTTTTCGAAGTTACCATTTCTTGGTTTTTAGTTTTGGTATTGCCATATTTAGTGATTTTGCTTTCTCATATTTCCCCACATTTTCACACATCTTTCCACGTTTTCCGACATTTTCTTCATGTCGACTATGAGCTTACACCATAAAGGATTTTTCGAGGTTACCATTTCTTGGTTTTTAGTTTAGATATTGCCATATTTATTGATTTTGCTTTCTCACATTTCCCCACATTTTCACACATCTTTCCATGTTTTACGACATTTTCCTCATGTCAACTATGAGCTTACATCATAAAGAATTTTTCGAGATTACCATTTCTTGGTTTTTCGTTTTGATATTGCCATATTTAGTGATTTTGCTTTCTCACATTTTCTCACATTTTCACACATCTTTCCATGTTTTATGACATTTTCCTCATGTCGACTATGAGCTTATATCATAAATAATTTTTCGAGATTACCATTTCTTAGTTTTTCGTTTTGATATTGCCATATTTAGTGATTTTGCTTTCTCACATTTTCACACATCTTTCCATATTTTACGACATTTTCCTCATGTCGACTATGAGCTTACATCATAAAGAATTTTTCGAGATTACCATTTCTTGGTTTTTCGTTTTGATATTGCCATATTTAGTGAATTTTCTTTCTCACATTTTCTCACATTTTCTCACATTTTCACACATCTTTCCATGTTTTACGTCATTTTCCTCATGTCGGCTATGAGCTTACATCATAAAGAATTTTTCGAGATTACCATTTCTTGGTTTTTCGTTTTGATATTGCCATATTTAGTGTTTTTCTTTCCCAAATTTCCTCACATTTTCACACACCTTTCCATTTTTTACGACATTTTCCTCATGTCGACCATGAGCTTACGCCATAAAGGATTTATCGAGATTACCATTTTCTTTTCATCTGCCGGGGTGGCAGTTTCCTCGAATGGGAGCGGGGTATCCACGTTTCATATAGTTTCTTAAAGTTTGCTATCCATTCGTTTTCTGGTATAGCATTTAGTGGCCTCTCTTCTGTGACGGTTTTCTTTCTGATACGTATCAATTGCCAGATCTTTTGGGCAAGTTGTATAAGAAAAGAGGAATAGCTGGCATGGTCAAAGGAATAAAGCTTTATATTTCCTAGGCCACATCTCGGGAGGTAATTGGTATCAGTTGTTATAACTAATATTGCTAGGAATTATAATGGGCAAGAGAAACATCGAGAGAACGAGGTGACTCAAAAAAATGCGCCCATTTAATTATTTAGAGCGACTCAAAATAAAACCAAAATAAGCATTATGATCCCCAAACTCCATAAGGTGAAAGTACAATTAATAATAATGATTATACCGTGTCTACGAAAGATTTAAAATTTATCAACACTGCCCTCTTTTAATGTGCTAAACGGTGAACAAAATAAACAAAACAGTGAAATAAAAAGAACAAACTCTTTGATTCCCCTCCCAGTATACTATTTCACGCCTTTTATCCCTGTGAAACAAAACAACAAAAAAGAAAAGCGTTAATAAAACATTCAGCAGGAATAATGCGGCTTTGGATTTCAATAAGCCGGGCGCACCCCCCTGGACGCAAAGGAGTAGCATATTACAGCAACATTTTAACACCAGCACCATTTTCCCTGCGAACTTATCCCCAGTGTGTGCGGCTGCTGTTGTAATCTTTCAGTTTTCTCAGTCGGGAGTTAATGCCGAAATAATAACGTCCGTGCTCCCGGGACGGGTTGCATGGAACTTCGTTTATTATGCCGCGAAAAAAGGGAATTCGACGAAAGTGCTGCGAGGAATACGTAGATCTTGCCCCGGCGTGATGAAAATTGAGTTTAAAACATTTGTTAAAGAGCGAGAGAGAGATATATAGGGGTTTGGGATGGCAGTTAATTTGCTTTGTAAAGTGCTATTTGCGGAAATCTTGGAGAATTTCATTTGAAGTACATACTAAATATATACTAGCCGGCAAATATAAGTGCATTATGAAAATTAAAGACAGTTTCTTGTTTTTTATTAATTTATACTTATATATTGAGGTCAAAAGGGAACCATTCCTTAAAAACAAAATTTAAAATCTAGTTTTATGTTAGTAATAACCCAGCTCAGTGGCCGAGTGGTTAGAGGCGTCGTCCGTCTCGTACTGAGCATTGGGGAGCCTGAGTTCGATCCCCAGCGGGGAGCGAATTTTCGCGAATCAACTTTCACAGTTTTTCAGAGGTTTTCTGTGAAGTTAAGGTAAATACCGGGTGATTAAACTCCTCTGAGCTTCTCCCTTGACCGGCGGAAAAGCCTCACGGCTGGTAGCCCTATAGAGATAGAAGTTTTTTTGTTAGTAATAATAATATCAATATGTGGCATTGATATTATTATTACTAACATAAAACTAGATGTTTGGTTGATGTTAATTTTCTTATATAGCTTAGAGTTGAATAATAGTCTATAGTTTTTCATTAAGGTCCCCACATAATTTAATCGTAAATTTTTCAAAAACGCTTACTTCGTAGGACTTGAAACCGAGGTCTTGATTCTGGTGTTCGTGGTTTATATGTATGTATCACGTCTATATAGGCGTTGTCTGAATCAGGATATTTGCCATTCTTTGGCCACTTTATATCTGTGACACTTTTTGTCGGGTATGGTCCATTTATGTAATTGTTCATTGTTACATCCCTTCTATATGTCTCCTCTATATAAGTTTCTACTAGGTAGTACTACGTCCTATTAGTAAAATTATGCGATGAATGCCATGCCACAGTTTTATAACTTGAAACTGATTTTGTAAGAATTGGTCACAATAATAGAAGGCAGTGTAGAATATATGACTATATAAAGCGAGAATTACATAGTACTAGTGTCGTCAAGAATTTTAACAAGAATTCGAACGCCCGGTTGAACAAATGTTTACATTACATCAAGAAAAATATCATAAGCGAAACCGGACCAAACATTTGTACCAAGCAAATAATGGAAAATGCAGTGAATTCAACTTGGTCTCTACTGTCTTCTCATTGATTTTAGGAAGGCGTCTGATAATGTAAAAACGAAAAATGTAGAACATTCATTTAAAGCAATTGGCATACTACAGAAGGTCATTGATATGGCAAGATGACGATAGAAAGTTCCAAAGCGAAAGTTATAATATACAACGAAGAATCAAAATAATTTGAAATAAGAACAGACAGACACAGATAAGGCATGGGACGCACTGTCAGCTCTTCTATTTAATCTTGCTCTGCAATACGCAATTGGTAACCTAAATATAAAAGGTACCATTATAACAAACACTGCCAAATATAGTATATAGCTACGCAAATGATATGGCGATTTTAGCACAAAAAAACGTAAAAATACCAATTGAGATATTTAAAGCCGTAGCCATGGCCATATTTGATAAAATTTGTTCAAATATGATTTTTTTGATTATTTTAATATAGAGAGAAAAAAATAATTATCTCTAACAAACATGACACTATCTGTGTTAAATCTTTATTAAGCTATCGACCATTCCTGGGTCTTTTCGCGTGTATTAAAATAATTATATAATTTTTCATAACAAAAACTATTTATAAAATAAATTTGTTTCGTATTGAACGTTCCATAATTGTATCAATAACTATTGAATCCATCAGTATTCGTTGTTATAGCAACAATAAATAAATTATCTGGGGAATGTAGTTACTTTAGATTATCTCTATTGAAAACACTGGACAAGTAAACGAAAAGTGTGATCAAAGCTTCAATCACATGCACTATTCAAGGTGTTTGACATTTGTTTTGGCGATTTCTGTCACAATAAAGTTTTCAATTTATCTATTCAATATGCTGCGTCCGTATTCCAGAGATGGGGGTAAATAGCTTATGAGACCTATAAAGTTTGTAGGATGTTGGTAAATAATATATTGTAGCCAAATTTGTCTTTATTTGTTGTACGAAATTGTAAGTGTACAAACACAACTTCTAAAAAATGGAAGAATGCTAGCTGCTTTTCTCAACACAAGTATATATATAACCTGCATAACTCTACTTTTTACTTTACATTATTTTTATCATTTTATGCATGGCCATAATTAGTACAAAACATCAGTAATAGTCTATGGACATATCTAATTTTGTCATTACCCCCCATCTCTGTAATACGGACGCAGCAACCCCGTTTTATTATTCCAGCATTTTTAATTAAACAAACAATTCCTCCATCCCCCCTGAGCAAGAGCTCGCAATAAATGCGCTCGCGTGCACTTTTTCCAGCTAATCCGGATTACACGCTGCACTATTTATTCAATGCATTCGCGCGCGATCCGAGCTCGCCGGAGCCGCAAGGCCAATAAAAATCCACCCCCTCGCGACGGCAAACATCGCGACCGCCCCGGTAATGGAGCCCGTAATAAATGATATTGTTGTTATTGCCCCCATCCACGCGAAAGTTTGCGCGCGTGAATCACACTGTGCCGACAAACTCAATCGCCGGGATTGATCGAGTTGGAGGCATCTTTTAATGGAGTTGGGAGACGTTATTATAAATACAATGGGGGCCGGGAGGATTCCTGGATGCGCGTGCTAATGGGAAATTTTCATGGACATTTTTGGGATGGATATGAAAGCGTGTTGCCGCGCATCGAGGAATATTAATTATTCGTTGTGTTAGATATTTTTGGGATTATAGAATCATTAATTGCACTTGATGGATATTTTTACTAATTTTGAAGTTATATTAAAAAAAAGCTATATCATATATTAGGCGGAAAAGCCTCACGGCATCTTTATAGGGCTATCAGCCCTTATAAAGATGGAAGTTTTTTTATATTAAGGATAACTACTACTCACTAACTATATATTAGGGATAACTACTACTAACTAACTATATATTAGGGCTAACTATAACTCACGATTGATTAGTGCGCCTACAATGAGACGTAACTGGTATTATTTTTGTCTATTTCACAATGAGAAATGATACAGTTTTATTGCTAACATAACCCGCTTTCGTTTATTGCTCGGAAGCTGTTCCGGGCTGTTCTAATGCGAAAAAGAACAACCCGGAACTCCCGAGCGATATATGAAAGCGGCTATCAATATTCGTAAACGCATTTTAAACCGTGAATTCGTGAAGTGAGCGGACAAATAATGGTGCACCGAACTAACCAGCGTATAGTACTTTAAAATTATGAGAACAACTGTAATGCCCGTATTAACCAACATCCCATAAACTTTATAGGTTCCATAAGCTATTGAATGGATAAATTGACAACGTCATTGTGACAGAATATGTCAAAACCAATGTCAAACATCTTGAATTGATGACACCTTTTGTTTAATTTTTCAGTGTTTGCAATAGAGAATCTAAAGTAACTACATTCCCTAGATAATGTATTTATTGTTGCTATAACAACGAATACTTATGGGTTCAATAGCTATTGATAGATTTATGGAACGTCTGTGAATACGGGGGTAATGCTCCTATTCACCAACATCCCATAAACTTTATAGGTCCCATAAGTTATTGAATGGATAAATTGACAACGAATATGCCAAAACAAATGTCAAGCACCCTGAATAGCGCTTGCAATTGGATCGTTGATGACACCTTTTGTTTAATTATTCAGTGTTTGCAATAGAGAGAATCTAAAGTAACTATATTCCCTAGATAATGTATGTATTGTTGCTATAACAACAAATACTTATGGGTTCAATAACTATTGATAGATTTATGGAATGTCGGTGAATACGGGGGTAAGTAAATTAAATAGACCGATTTGGAAAAGACAGTTGTTAAAATTGAAAGGTTCATTTCGCATTTAATAGTTTTACATTTAACAGAGTTGTACGTTTAACAGACGTTTATGTATACGAGTATTAGTCTGCAATTAACAACGATTCATCCTTGATTATGTAATTACATAAATAACTGTTTTAAAAGAAAATGGTTATACAGTTAAAACTTCTCAAATAAATATAACTCAGTAAACGGTCAATTTCCAACAACCGTTCGCAAAGAAGACAATTTAATTTTATCATTTAATTGCACTTGTTCCAGAATAAAACCGACAACATAATAATGTTCTAATCCTGTGATGACGCTCCTCTCTAAATCCCAACAACGTTGCACATGATTTTTTTCCCTGTGTGTTCATATTCCCATCCGCTTCTTTTTAATTAAGCTTGCGTTCCACGTGCGCAATCCCTCCCGCCATTCCAGCTTGCTGCCGCCGTCCGGGTTTTAATCTTTCCATAATTACGGCGGCCCGTGGAATGAGTTACTGCACGATTCCAATCCGTGGACCGCTTCCCCTGTTTTGCATACGAGCAAGGATCGCAGGACGTGTTTTATCGAAACCGCGCGATATAAACGTGATCGTTAACAACTTTGTGTAATTTATGGCGTGAGGGGGGCGTACAATAATGGGCCGTTTTGTGTTGTTAGAGTAGTGTTTAAAAGTGATGTATTTCGATGAGGGGAGGGTTATAGGCTGCCGTATTTTTGCGACCACTCTTCGTAGCATTTGACTGTCTCCGGACTGGTGGCGGGGTGGATTTTTGATACGGCTAGATGCACGTCGTCAATGGTTGGAGGTCGAAGATTACGAAAATCAGCATCATCTGAGAAACAAATGTACTTAAAGAGAATTCACACAATGGGCAATGGCACAGTGAACATAGAAATCGTTTGTTGAGATATTTGTCTATTACTACTATCTGCATAAAAAAAACTTTTTAATTAGCTAAAACCTATAACCAATAATACCTCATTGAATAATAGCTAAGCCTAAACGTTACTTCTATAAGCACTGTTTCTAAAATCCTTAAATTGTATTTGCTATTTTTATCATTGAAACCTTATTAATTAAATAAAACTAATAGTTCTGGATAGTTGGCTGGAGGGTAGCATAGCTACAGACACTTAGGCCTCAAAATGGGCCTCCCTTTAAGGCTGCTCACTCGTCCCACCAGTCAATTTTGCGTGCGAGCTGCAAAACTCTGGCGGGTAAGGAGTTGCCAATGCTGGCCATACTAGGCCAGCACTACCCTAGTATTAGCTGCCTAGTGTTTACTAGAGCTGGGCAGAGACATATTACATGCTCTGCTGTTTCTAGTTCTTCATTGCAACCTCTGCATAACGGGCTGCCCACCAGACCCATCGTGTGTAGGTGTTTGTTTAGCCGGCAAAGATAAAACCAATAACTATAACTGCAATTTCTGATATCAAATGAAAACGCATGTGTGTACAAATATATAACAATCTATATATCTAGATATAGATCTTTAATAGATGTCATTATTGTAACTTAGCTAGTGAGAATGATATGACACACCTGTTATCTGGCTTTTATTGAGATCAGACGGTTAGGTCTATTTACTCATATCTTGTATTGATTGTATTTGTTTCTTGTATTGCGGTTTGAGTTCTTGTTGATTATTGGCTTTTTGGGCCCTCTTTGTGTTGTTGAGTTTGGTGGTTGTTTTTAAAGCTTATGTTCCTCCATCGGTAATTTCCGGATTCGTTGGTACAGTTGGTGATGATATGACACAATATCTCGAGTGGTTTTATACAAAATCATGCAACTTTCCCTCTAAAGAGAAAGTTTAACGCCATCTGTCGACACCACAATTAGCAATACTTACCCATATGGTAAAATTGTTTTATATCTACCCATAATTGGTGTGCACTGTTAATTGATGTGGTATCGCCAGATGGCGTTAAACTTTCAGCATAGAGGGAAAATTGCATTATTTTGTATATAAACACTCGAGATATTGTCTGAATTCATCCTCGCTAGCTGAACTACACTGATGAGATCTAACAAGATCGAAATTCAGATATGTAGGTGAATACATACCTATATATTTTATAAGATTGGCTTCGTGCTGATATCTCAAATACTCCAATAGAGAGAATCTAAAGTAACTATATTCTCGAGATAATTAATGTATTTATTGTTGCTGTAACAACGAATACTTATGGATCCAATAGTTATGGAAAAGTTCATGGAACGTTGTTGAATACGGGGGTCAGTCTAGATTTTTTTTTTAGTTCATATAAATGATGTTTGTTGCAACGAATCGCCGAGTTATATGGTAGGTACAATATCCACACAACATATCCTATGCCCGATTATTTAAAATAAAAACGTCCATCCCTATAGGTGTATCAACCAAAGAGCTTTTCCCCATTCACATAAAACCCATGAAAAAACTTTAAAATCGCAAGTTTCATTTTAAAGTTTTTTCATAGGTTTTATGTGAATGACGAAAAGCTAGAAAGGCTAGAAATGTCCATCCCTATAATTTTATCAACCAAAGGGTTGATAGAATTATAGGGATGGACGTTTCTAGCCACTCTAGTCCGGCCACTGACTTGCGTGCGTGAACATATTTATTTGCTAATAATACATTATTATTATGATCTTAAAAGATTCTTACTTCTCCTAGTCTTGGACATCAGTGCCAGTTTTTCCCGGACTGTGCTCATTAAAACCTCTTTACAGACCATCTTAATGTCAGCAGCGGAAAAGTTGTCGGTCATTTCTGCCATATTTTTAAAATCATCTCTAGACAGGTCGTTGGAGTGCAGATCGAAGAAATGCCTGAAAAGCTCAGCTCGTGCGTCTTTTGTGGGTATATTCAGCAATATGCGCTTTTCAAATCTTCTCAAAATCGCGCTATTAAGATTCCTAAAAATAATTAATGAAGAAATAAATGTACACTTATATAATGAACTAGATGAAGCGCCGTTGTACGACGAGTGGTGTATTGGGCCATTTTCAGAAAATCAGAACCTACTTTGCTAGTTGTAATCGCAAAGTAATTCTAAATACGAACTATTTTTTAAACGTATGGGTCAAGTTTCTTGACGAATCTGGTACAAAGTAATACATGATTTATTTTAAAACCTGTCTTAAAATGATATACCTTATATAGGATCTTATTTAACACGTTAACTGCATGTGTATGATTTTGAATACACACACAATAATTCCGTATAACATATTTACGATTCTGATGCCCGTATTCACCAACATCCCATAAACTTTATAGGTCCCATAAGTATGGAATGGACAAATTGAAAACGTCATTGTTACAATGACGTTTTCAATTTGTCCACACCTTTAATAGCTCTGTGATTGGAGCTTTGATGACACCTTTTGTTTAATTATTCAGTGTTTCCAATAGAGAGAATCTAAAGTAACTACATTCCCTAAATAATATATTTATTGTTGCTATAACAACGAATACTTATGGGTTCAATAGCTATTGATACATTTATGGAAGGTTGGTGAATACATTAGTCATTTTCTTGATTTCATTGATAACAAATCTTACGCTGCAAGTATGTAATAGCCACACGGAGTGAAAAATTACAAAACAATAATAACTTTGGAGATAATAAATAATCAGGAGAAGTTTTTATCCTGAAATAAGAGTATATAAATTACGTTTAAAATTTTTCTTTGTGTACAGTTACGAATCAGAACTAATGTAATTTGTTTTTATTCTCACCAAGGTAAATTTGTAGTAGCCAAAACAAAAATATGATCATTCCCACTCAGCAGTCCATCCAGTTGTACAAGTAATTCACTTTTAAAGCGCCGCGACGCATCGTGTTGCAGGTCCTCATATTTGGAGGCTATCGCATCCAATTCGTCAATGAAAATTGTGGTTGGGGCATATAATCTGAAAAGGCAAAAGCGGAGGAGTTAATAAGATCACAATTAGCTCTGAATATACAAAATCCTACCTCTAGATAGAGGTGGTATAATTGGTTATTATGTACTACGTATTAAAAATTATACAACTAACCCCCTAGGAGGAAAGTTAAACGTCATCTGGCGGCACCACATCAATTAATTAGCAATGCACATCCATATGGTAATAACCGTCAACATGCTATCAGGATCATCGGGTAGTGCCCTCTATGGAATAATATTCCAACAGAGTGCTTGAGATATCAGCACAAAGCCAATTTTGTAAATCATATATAAGTGTGAATCCACTTCTTAGCAATCTATATATCTTGATTAGAGTGACAAGTGCAGGGGAAACTCCCGAGCTACTTAGCCAGGGGAGAATGGAGCAGAGAGGACAAAGTATGCATGGCAAGAGCGAGTTGTGGGTCAGAAGAGCGAGGAAGAAAAGTGTGGATGGGGCTGGGGTACACCGCGTGTGCGCTGTGTAGGAAGGGGAGTGACACGTGGTGGCACCTTTACGAAGAATGTGAGGGAGTGAAAGCAGAGTGGGTGGGAGAGTGCAGAAAGCTGAACGAATGGTTAGGAGAGGATGGGAAAGGCGTGAAAATCTGCAGGAGGCTGACTTGGGAAAGGAAATTGGCGAGGGCAGAGGGGGTTTAGTTTATTTTAGTGGGTAGAAAATGTTAATTTGTATTCTTTTTTTATTTTTTTTATTTTTTTAGTTCTTTCTGTGAAAGTATTGTTTTTTTGCGGCTGGAATTTGTAAAGGGAAGGGTTGGGCTGATATGCCAAATAAAGGTCTTTTTTTTATATCTTAATATCGATCTTATTAGATCTCATCAGTGTAGCTCAGCTAGTGAGGATGAATTCACACGATATCTCGAGTGGTTATATTTATCCTCACTACCTGAGCTACACTAATGAGATCTAATTAGATCGAAATCTAGATATGTAGATTGCTAAGAGGTGAATTCACACTTACATATGTTTTACTACGTATTAGGTTCCTAATAAATATTGATTCCAAATATTCATTACAAAATATACATTTGATATTTCCATGACACCGAGGATGTAAAATAAATATCTTGTAATAGTCTTATTTAAGAAAATATTTCTTTTTATTGTTCATCTTATATTGTAGGCATTGTCTGAGGTGTGGGTAGAGGAGAAGCTGAGAGAAATGGGAAGCCTAGGAACTGAGGTAAGAGAGAGATTGAGAGATATTGAGTGGCAAGAACGGCAGACTAGAATGAATGAGAGCTCTTACAACCCTGGCTACGTAGGGTGGCAAGTGAGTGGGAGACTCCCGAGTTACTTAGACAGGGGCGAGTGGAGCAGGGAGGACAAGGTATGCATGGCAAGAGCGTAGTGTGGGTCAGGCGAGAGAGGGAGGAAAGTGTGGATGGGTTTAGGGTACACCGCGTGTGCGCTGTGTAGTAAGGGAAGCGACACGTGGTGGCACCTTAGCGAAGAATGTGAGGGTGTGAAAGCAGAGTGGGGGGGGGGGGGACTGCAGAAAGCTGAATGAAAGTTATGCGAGGATGGGGAAGGCGTGAAAATCTGCAGGAGGCTGACGTGGGAGAGGAAAGTGGCAAGGGCAAAGGGAGCGGCGATAGATGGGGGTAATTAGTAATTTTTGGCGGAGTAGTACTTTTATTTATATTGTATTTTTATTTTTATTTTTGTATATTTTTGTTGAGGTTTGTGATGTGGAGGGGCAGTGAGGGAAATGCCAATAAAGGTCTTTTTTTTAATTTTTTTTATTGTAGGCCTAATATTGTCTCGCCGCTCATCAGTTCGGGATTTCGAGCGATTCGGGCGACTGAAAGTAAAACTGATGGTGTATGGGGCCGTTTAAAAGGTATTTTAACTCTTATTTATCTAGAGCAGGAGTAGCCAAGTTTGTGTCCATAAAAGCTACTTTTTATTTTGAAAATGTGTGACGATTGTTGCCACTAATGCTCTATTTATCAAGCAGTCTTCAAACCGGTTTCTAAGATAAATAACTTGTTGGCCATCTAGAGTAAGGAACCGTTATCCGTTTACCTCAAACGAATTCTCCAAACCTTCTAGTAATAAATCTTCTGTGTAACTACTGTGAAATCTTTGTTCTAGATTTATTTCTGACAGAATTCGTTTCAGTACGTTTTATTGTAATGTGTGTAACTTTTATCTCCTCTACAATTAAACATAGCGGTTAATTGTATTCGCACATGATTGCAACTGCACAAAGCCCCGCAATATTGTTACTACAATCAACAACCCGCATTTTATCCAACAATAAATACAGCTACATAATTGTCAACCGCTAATTAATATACGCGGCAATTATAATTAATGCACCGAATGGCAATTACGAATTCATTGCTTGCGCAGCATGATAGACCATAATTAAATTTATACAGCGCTCCAATACAGATAAACGGGCAGGTCGAAATAATGCATTGTTTACGAGGGAGCCGTTCTAGTCAATAAACCAAAATCAAGGATGACAACGGTCAGTTCAGTGGACTCGCGGTCCTCTTTGCGTCCGGGTCGCGGTTTTGGTGTCACCAGTTGTAAGCAGTGAGTGTTATCAATTATAAACTAACGTTAATTAATGGAACGGATGTTAATTGTATATACAAGCAACAGTAGTGTTTGAGGTGCATGGTATATATTTAATGGCAATAGAAAGTGTATTTGGGGTGAAATAATTCATTGTTAAATTGCGTGATCATTCAAACCGTTTGACATTTTAATTAAATTTTAAAATCAACGGATTAATCTTTCATCGACTGTAATGTATTGCATCATTTTGTACAGTGGTATTCCCTCCATATTAATTTTTGCAATTTATTGATATAAATCAATAAATTGCAAAAATATAAACGTATACATGTTTTAATAGCTAGAATCCGAAATTATTCAGAACACTAACTAATTATAAGAAGTAGTTTTATAACTTTTAATGTAGTTCTGGAATTGGTGGATCCTTAATGGATACATTTATCTTTACCTTTAAAATTGTATTGTTGTATAATTCAGGCATAGTATCTGACAATATTGATGAAACCAAGACCATGCTCAGCGAGATAAAACATGCATCTGAGCAAGTAGGTCTCAAGATGAACATGACTAAAACAAAACTGATGACAAACCTCGTCCTGGAAATATAACAGTGCAGAATACAGAAATAGAACAAGTTGATGCATACAAATACCTAGGTCATGAAATAACAATCTGACGAGACAACCAGACCTGTGAAATAACATGTAGTGTAGGTCTAGGATGGGCAGTATTTGGTAAACTTATACATATTCTGAAAGAAAAATTACCAACTGCCTAAAACAGCAAGTTTTCGACAAATGTATTCTGCCAGTATTAACGTATGGCGCAGAAACATTAACGCTAACGAACCGTAAAACTAAAGGTGACACAGAGAAATATGGAACGGACAATGCTAGAAGTTACACTACGCGACTAACCTCCACATTCGCCGACAAAGTGGAGTTTGCGACATAATCGACAGAGTCGCCAGACTAAAGTGGAGATGAACAGGACACCTGGCTAGATTCCAAGACGGCCGCTGGACAAAAAGACCCCTGGAATGGCGACCACGAGCGGATAAACGTAGTAGAGGTAGACCACCAACTCGATGGGCGGACGACTTGAAGCGAAACAAATGGACAAATTTAGAAAAGGCCTATATCCTGCATTGGACACAAATGGCTGCGTGATGATCATGATGATGATAATTCATGAGCTATGAGTGACCTCATGTCAGTTGAAAATGAGGTGGTAAAACTACTCCTATACGTACCTTGGTTGTAACGTAACGACAATTGGGACATGACATCCGAACTTAGAAGCCGCATCGAACAGGCGAGAGGAGTTTTCACCAAAATATTTACAACCCCATTAGCGGACGGGCATTACGGTAGTAACCCCATTAGAAGACTTTCACCAAAACACATTATCGCCCTTGAATAGGACCGATATTATAGGACACTGTACTCGCAGATCGAGACATATTCATTTCATTCTTGCTATCAGAACCAGCCAACATCGCCGAGCTACAGGAGCTAGCTCTCACTTTAAATAGTTGTTAACTTTCATACATTAAACATTTTTAACTTGTACAAGTTTTCCTCAATCCTGAGGTGGTGGCAGCGAACCCCTGGTGTTCAACACATCAAAAAGTTTTGTAAAAAATGTTGTGTACATACTTAATTACGTACGATTATCCCTATAATCGGTTGACTTCGTTAAGTAACAACAAACCGACTTAAGCTGGCCTCATTAAATTACAATATACTGAAAATACGAAACTAATTACTTTTGTGACCTACATTTTTTTATGTTTAAAATTCATTTATAAATCGCAAAACATTTTCTATCTTGATGGATTAGCGGCGGGTTGTATAAAAACAGATTGCTTTCATAATTCCGAGTTAATATTTAATCCGTAATTAAAACGTCACTATTCAGGACTTTGACAGATAAATCAATATTGCAATATGCACATTGGTTTGCATGGTGATTCGAAATTCAATGTTAACTACAATGTATGCAGCGTCTAAAAGCGAAATTGCTATAAACAAGAGTTAATTAGCCTGACTTATAAAACCCAGCCTATATCTTATATATATCTCCTATTTAGTTAATTTCATATTCAAATAGATTATGTATATAATGTTGTGAGGGGCTTACACAAGGCAACTTATATCATCTCTGGGTTGCACCGGGTGTAGAACATCCGGTACAGACATTATGTTATCCTCTAGATATTTATATGAAAGCTACTTTGTGACTTTTCATTTAACAAAGTACAATTAAACAACATCGCCATAAAAGATGTGAACAATACTAACTACCTAGGGACAAAAATAAGCACATACTTTATATGATAGATACTTTGTGATTTCTATACATGTTGTCCTCTAATTAGTCTTATTTAAAACATCATTATAATCAAATAAGAATTAAATAGCAATTATCTTCTGATACATTCTGCCTATGGGCAATTCAAGCTAGTCGGTACTCTTATCTGGTGGCAAAAATAAACTAAAATCTAGTGGGTAATCTCTACGCACAAAATATATTTTCTCATCATATATGTGACAATATATGCAAGGTTTGTCTAGTTATATATTAAACGTTTATTTACAACCACGCATTACTGTCCAAGTGATCAAAACAGTGTAATTTGTATCCTAATCAGCTGATCAAACAATAACAAAGATCAGCTATTTGCCCACTAGTTTCAGAATGGGTAAACAGCTGATCTTTGTTATTGTTTGATCAGCTGATTAAGATAAAAATTTTATCACTTGGACAGTAATGCGTGATTGTTAATAAACTTTTAATATATAACTAGACAAACCTTGTATATATTGTCACATATATGATGAGAATATACATTTTGAGGCCTAAGTGTCTGTAGCTATGCTACCCTCCAGCTAACTATCCAGAACTTACCCACTAGTTCAACGAAAACCGTTGAAATTTGAATCGCCAATATTATGCTATTTTATAATATAAAACAATAGTTGTATATACCTTATCGGCACAGCTTATTCTGCATTATTAATACTAAATTAATTGCATCATAAAATGTATATAATTATTACTATTCACATTTATCCAATTTCCCAGCACATGCAGTAAAACATTTCATTTAGCTGAATTAAATATTTACTACTGTTTTAAATTACTATTTTATATGCATCATCTGCTCTTGCCATTATACAATATTTGAGCATCCATAAAATTTCCGATGAGCGCACACACGCGTAAAGCCGAATATAATTGAAATGTTATGTTCATATCATTCAATTTCAGTCAATTTTAAATACGGAAAATTACGAATAGCAAATAATACTTGCATGATAATAAATGTACTAGTAATTTAACATGAATCAATTTTACATTGAAATTTAAAATCTACAGATTTAATCCTATCTTATTTTAGGACTGAAGCGCTGCTTTTCTAGGATGTGGTCATTTGTATATTACATAAATCATTTTAGATATGAAAATGATACAATTCTAACACGTTTTTATACTCTTAATCCACTGAAGAAAAGATAAATGTACTAGTAATTTAACATTAATAAATTTTACATTGGAATTTAAATCCTACAGATTTAGGCCAATCTTATTTCGGGACTTAAGCCCTGCTTTCCTAGGATGTGGTCATTTGTATATTACACGAAACGTTTTAGGTATAAAAATGACATAATTCATGCACGTTTTTATATTCTGAATCCACTGAAGAGGCGAACGCATCCCCAGTTTTTCCCCTATTTTCTATTATTCTATTTTCTTTTATTCTATTTTCTATTATTCTATTTTCTATTATCCTTTTTTCTATTATTCTATTTTCTATTATTCTATTTTCTATTATTCTATTATTTTCGGTGTTACTGTAAACATATGTTAATATAGTTTTTATATGTATAGAATTATGTATTTCAAGGGAAATAAACGTCATTATTATTATTATTAAAAGAAAATTTTTGTGAAGAATGTGAATAGCCTTAAAAGTTTGCCGACCCCTGATCTAGGTGATGATTAATCAATGCGTAAATCACTTGTTCCAACTCATATATGTTAGGAACAAGTGGTTTACGCATTGATTAATCATCACCTAGATCAGGATTACTCAGCGGAAGTAAAGATTATTTTGAAATTTTTCCATAATATTGTTTATTGTAACAAATTAAATAAATAATAATAAATAACTGAATGTTAAATAAATATTTTTCATTTGTTAGCATAGATTTATGCTAACAAATTAAAAATATTTATTTAACATTTAGTTATTTATTATTATTTATTTAATTTGCTACAATAAACAATATTTCTCTGATATTCTGCATTTCTCACATCATTAGTTCTTATTTTATGTCAGCATAAACCCACGTTATAATAATAGCGGAAATATAAATGGGAGTATGTATTTGCTAAATTATAATGCTCGTGTTCGTTAAAAGCCATAGGAATAAAACACTGGATATATAATTTCATAACGAATGCCCTCGTCATAGAATTATGTATGATGATATATAATGATTTAACCATTATATGAATAATTAGCAGAATGTAAAATAGTTATGTTTGTTCGTGTGTTTTATTAATATTTCCTTTAATAAACACGAGAATAATATTGTAGCACTTCCCCCTGTAATATTAAATCTGTTTATTTGTATGAATTATACAATAATTTCCGCTTCGATACAGTAAAACAACTGATTTAAATTAATTTCATGTTTATCTGTTATTCAGCCGTATTCTCTAACCAATTTGTTATTTTAAACCAGCCTGCTGTAAATTAACAGTGTGTTAATACTGAGTTCGTATTCTATAAGTCATAAATCTGTTGGAATTTGCTAACATAATTTAATTATAACCAACTGTCAATAATTTTGAAGGCATGCTTTATTTACATGTTAAAATTATAACAATCCTGTCAAAAATTAACAGGATTGTTATAATTTTAACATGTAAATAAAGCATGCCTTCAAAATTATTGACAGTTGGTTATAATTAAATTATGTTAGCAATTTTAGTAGTTCTTCAATTAGAAGAGGCCGCCGAAAATATGAGAATATTATAAAAAACATACTAAATTAATAAGGGAATTAAAAATAGGAAAATCATCAGGACAAGACCAGATTACAGCGGAAATAATCAAGCACCTGGGCCCGGTAATTACCATAAGATCAACCTATTTACACATCACTGAAACCATATTAATATCTTTAAACTACTATCGGTGCGATCTCTTCGGCATATCGTAAATTAATTGCAGCAAGTTGGAAGGGAAAAACAAAGCGCTCATTAGCGGCGAAAAGTTTCATAATGGCCGCCCAACGTTCCACCCTGTTAATATTATAAAGTGCCTTTTATATTCCAAACTTTATGAGAAAACTTCCCCGGATGGCCACGGCGGCCACGCTTTTTAGCGCAGCGACTAACGAATAATAATGATAAGAGAGCGGGATGGTTGAGAATATGCGACTGGAATAAAGAAAGAAGGACGGCTCGTGGAGTAAAACGGCCAGTTGGGAAGGGATGGTTTAATTAATTTCGTTAACGCCGGCATGTTATTATGCGTGCTGCGTTTAAAACGTGTTGTGTGTTTGGATGGAATTTGGAAGTTTTAATTTGATGATTTATACTGTGGAACGCCTGCATGGGTTTAGTTTATGATTGATTTGGGGATTTATTACTCACGGGCTATAGATTTTTATACAGGAATACAATCACAAACACACAAACACTTTACTATTAAAAACTTTTTTTAGAAAAAACTTTATAGGGCTTTTCTGTCGGTAAATGGATCATCACCGGTATTTACCCGGTATTTACGATATTCGATATATATTAGAATATCGCGGATTCGAGATAAAAATCTATCCCAAAAACGCATTGAGACTAGCGGAACTCCTACTACTTCTTTTGCGAAGTGTACAAGCCGTCGCCCCAGGAAAAACTAGAAGGGTGTGCACCGAGAAATAAATTTATTTCGAAATAATGGAGCATTTTGTGATAATTGCACGGATGACTATAAATTATACTACTATACTTAAAAATTATCAAATTATATTTATAAAAACTTGAAATATGAAACTACAATCTCTTAGAGGAATTTCTTTTGAATTTTGATTACAAATCGAAGAAAATATATACTTTTCTGAAGCAAAAATCGACTACTTTTGCATATTTTTCACTATTTCGAGACAAAAAATTAACTTTTTCGTCCTAACAAAGGATCAAATGATCCTTAGACTTGTAAATATCCAAACATATTTTCAAAAAATTATAAAATGTTAACTAGAAAAGACCGCGCGATTAGGTCAACATTAAACCGTATTTCGTCTTCCGAGATTCACCTTAACTTCACATAAAACCTCTGAAAAACTGCGAAATGTGATACACGAAAATTCACCCCGATGTACAGTGGGGTCGAATCTCGAAAACGTGGCCAATATTACTAAACCTTGTTTTATAAGTTCAATTTTTATTCCCCGGGGGTTTTCGAGGTCGCTGATTATGAATCCGATTTTAAAATTCATAATGTCGGACAAAAAAAATAAAATATTGGATTGTTAAGGCGTCTACTTTGTGATAATTCATTTTAAAGGATAAATAAAACGATTTTTTACTTTGTTTTTTCGAGCTCCGAGTCATCGGAGGAGCTCGAAAATGGCTAGAGCTTAGCCGAAACTAGTTGCAAAGTGTAACTGAAGTGTGATAAAAAACAAAGTAAAAAATCGTTTTATTTATCCTTTAAAAAAAATAAAGTTTAGAAATAAACTGGTTTGAAATAACTTATATGAGGGATTGTTTTGAGGTCACTGAATACAAATTCGATGTCGTTGGACACATCTGGGTTAAAAGTAACAATATAAGCTACAAAACCCAAAACGAATCAAAGATCTTGATCTGCTTTGATTGTTTTAAAAGTCTATTTAAAAGACAGCGATTACATAAAATCTGTAAATATTTTTTTCATTCATTTATGCCATTCTTTAATTACATACATGCAAAATTAACACTTCATACATATACGAATATATAGTAGATACTTGCAGGAGAATATTAATAAACTTTCTGTATTTGCAGTCCATTACTCGAGATTTTAAACACGCGTATAAATAATAATTTTAGGGTAATAATTGTGGATGCAAATTATTTTAAAACTTGTTTCAATTCCGATCATTAGTTTTTGTAGTAATATTTTATGAATGTTATGTTACTTGATATTTGCTCGTTTGTTTTTCGAATAAACAACAAATTAATTTTCGATTCGAATACACCGTTATTTCAAATTTATTAAAGCACTCAATATTGTTTACTGTGCATGGCTATAGAGTCACTCACTTAGTAATAGTGTTGATTGTAGTAAAACTATTTATATTACCTGGCAACGTCGAATAAAACTTTGAGCATTTTCTCGGAATCACCCCGCCACTTGCTTACGAATGTGGAGATTGTGAGGTTTATGAAGGTGGAGGCGGTTTCGCCCGCCAAAGCTTTCGCCAAAAGCGTCTTGCCGGTACCGGGGGGACCATACAACAGTATCCCTAAAATCATAACATTATTGTGAAGTACAGTATTATCCCTTGCTTTTTATGGTATGTTTTCCTTCTTCGTGATTTTTCATCTTTTAGGATTAGACATAAATGACATCATTATTATAATATTTTAAATATTTTCGAGCTCTCCATCTTGAGTGATCGTCAATCTTTATTATAAATATAATATTATTATAAATAATCATTTATGTATTTTATTTAAAATTGTGAATAATTTAAAATATTTTGTTAACCTTGTCAGTTTTTTAGCTTATAATACTAACCATGTTCCGCGGAATTCTCCAATAATTTAAAGTAGATTTTACGGTACTAATTTTAGTAATAACGATACTTTCAGACGAATACTGTCTGACTCCGTTAGTCACAGCCAACAGTTAGTTTTCAGGTGTATCTTCTTGTATGAGAACCCTTAGAACAATAACTTGATTTATATTTTATATTATATTTTATTAACTCTATTTGTCATTACCAATTCCTACTTTATAAATGGCCTCTATACTCATTTGTTAGTGTAGGTTTTTCTTAATATGGTATGTCTTGTAAAAAATTGAAACAACATTAATAAAGGTATTATTATTATCATTAAATTAAAAAATAATACCTAATACTTCATTTCAATTGAAAACTTAATTACAAATATAAAAATGTATGATAATTTCAATGCTTCTACCTTTTACTACCTTGCGGGATGCGTTGCAGAAGAAAATGGAACAAATAAATTATTTATAATTATTATTAAATAATAATAATTATAAATATTACTAAATAATAATAATTATAAATAATTTATTTGTTCCATTTTCTTCTGCAACGCATCCCGCAAGTAAAAGGTACAAGCATTGAAATTATCATACATTTTTATATTTGTAATTGATTTTTCAATTGAAATGTAGTATTAGGTATTATTTTTTAACTTAATGATAATAATAATACCACTCTTAATGCCTATATAAATATATAGACAATAAAAGTGAGGTGATAATTTTGTAATGATAAAAAAATAAATAAATATAAAACATTATTTTTAGAGTTATTTCTAACTCTGAATCACTTATTGCATGTTAACAGTCAAAGTTACGAAACATTTTATTAACATTTTTTTCATATGCCTCTCTAACCGAGCGGCACAGCATGACCGAGCTGGACATATTTTTATAATTCGTTGGGCACACCTGGGCAGCCAATTTTGAAATATGCTAAAAGTAACAATATAAGGTACAAACCCCAAAAGATATCAAAGCCTTGACCTGCTTTGATTTTTTTAAGTCTATTTAAAAATCGCGATTACATAAAATCTGTAAATATTTTTGTCGTTCATTTATGCCATTTTTAATTACATACATTAATTAACACTTCATACATATACTTGCAGGAGAATTTTCTATTTTACACAATTAATATTATAATAATTATTATTATTTTATATGGGCATTAAGGGTGAGGTGATAATTTTTAAATTCATATCCTATAATGACTAACTGAATTGATTAGTAAAGAATTCTTTATATTTAAAAAAAGACATTTATTATTGTACATTATCCTGTTAACTTAAAATATTGGTTCAATGAATTTTGATTAAATTGATCCTGAAGGCAGAAACGATTTAAACCTAGCTACCTCTGCCACTGCCTCTCTCTCACTCTCATCAGGCTATATCTCTCATTCCCTTTAACTATATCCCTATACAGATATAAATGGAAATTAAAGGAAATTCGAGCAATATATCGCAATCAAAATTTATATATATAATCCAAATGAAATGAAAGCACACACATCCGATCACTGCTCATACACACATTCATACATACTCATACACTCGGCTACGACCCCCGTTTCAGTTGGAAACGCAGATCTTAATTTCTCGCGACGTGATCACCATCCAATCAACTTTGAAAACGCGAAACTGCAGCCAGCTCGCGAGGCAATCGATTCGCAATTTGAAAGTATAATTTAATACCGGTTTATGGTAAAAAAAAGAGCGCTGCCGCAATGGCATTTACTTTAATTACAATCTGCGGGCGACGGTTAACACGCTCGCGGGTCAAGTTGAGAGTTTTGTAATTGCACCGCCGACACGGCGGCAAAACAAAAGGGGGCCGTGGGGGTGTCGGAGCGTACGCCGGCTAGGATTGATTGTTTGTTTTCTTGACTTGCGCCTGCGAGCTTGTTAGCGTTTCAATCTGAGGAAAGTGAACGTCGAGAACACCCGCTGCAGTTAGGTTGCAATAATAGTATGACTTAAAATTCACGCTAGACTAAAATAGAATCCTGGTTGCCCTCGCATACAGAAAAGTGTAAGGAAGATAGAGGAGAGTCTGTTTAGGAAACCCTTATAACAAATAGGTCTGAAGGGCTGATTATCTCTGAAACGGAGTTAGATAAAGCATTATCAAATTTAATTAACTCAACTTGTTTGCTCGCAAACCATCTGCACAACTCTCAAACAAGCAATAAAATTTATCCCTACTGAGGTTTCCAGATACGCATATGTTGTATGAAGTAGCCGTTACAAATATAGCTTTCATAAACATACGCTATGTGTGGAATTTATATTCCCAAAAAGAAGTATTTTTAGTATCATAAAAAAATAAAATTTAAACCCACAACTACAGCCCACTAAATGTCCGCTATAAATAAACCCAGTATATATAAATGTATATCTTACTGCTTGGATGGTAATCGCTAAAAACTTTCAGGAATGTATACAGAGAACTTCGGTCGCATCTCCATATAACTCACATTCCGCACGTCGGCCTTAATCTCCCATGTTTACGAACCTCCGCCCGTGCGTTAATCACGCCGGGCGATAACTCAAAAAACTTTCGCGCCACCGCCGCCGTCGCTTAACACGCCAAACCGCAACAGCCCCTTACCTTTCCACGGTGCCAGCAAGCCCGTAAATAACGCGGGGTACCGCAGGGGGTAGACGACGGCCTCCTTGAGCAGCTCGACGCTCGCCTCCACCCCGACGCAGTCACCCCAGCCGCCGCCCAGGTTTCTCGGGACGATTTCACGCACGATCAGGTCGGCCATCTCGCGCCACTCCGGGCTGTAGCCCGCAAACTCGCATAGGGCTGGCCGCGGGGGTGGCAGCTGGCAGGTTGTTTTGTCACCCGAGCCGTTTACCGGGGTGTTTTGCGGCCGGCTTAGGTTCGTTATACCTATCATGAACTCGTCTGATGTATCCGGATTTTGGCTAGTTGTGCTAGATTCTTTTTGTAGGGCTGGTTTTAGGGGTGGAGGGGAAACTGTAGACCTGAAATGTAAACAAACAAAACATAATCATTATGTTTGTATAACACCAAATATTTTATTTATAACTATAGCACAGAGTCGAATTCTAGCAATTTTCACAGTTTTCAGAGGTTTTCTGTAAAGTTAAGGTAAATACACTCCTCTAAGACTCTCCCTCTAACAGTGAAATTGCCCTTGGACTGATTTGTTTACAGGTTTATCAAGCGCTCAATTTAAGACAATTAAAGGTGCTTTCGTTTAGCATTACTAGTCGCCCCGTGGCGTGCTAAATCGCTCCAAGTTTTGTGGTCGTGCGCCAGGACGAGGTAGAATTGTGCGCATCAGCAGCGACTTGCACGACAAATCGAACAAGAGATAATAAGCCCGGAGTAGCACACAGTGATAAACGAAAAACAATTTGAGATGTGATGCGCTTAATAGTCACGATTTCTGGTTTTAGAAAACTGCCTCTATTGAATAGTTTGTTTACAAAAACGCTCTCGAGGATTGTTAAATACTACGCAGTTTTAGAGCCTGAAACTCAACCTACAAAAGAATATATCTCTCAAAGTAACAGGCAAATTCGGTTCAGTTTCCATAAATAAGTAGGTAATAGATGCAGCTATTTATAAGTGAAGAGTTTATATTAAACAAATATTGCCTTTGGAAGATACAGGTCACGAAAGTGAGATATTTTGATATTATATTCTAAGTCATCTGGTTGTCCAGGTAGTCGCATCTGGAATAAAAAAATACCATACAAAAATTACCATCATATAACTAGGTAATTTTTGTATGGTAATTTTTTATTCCAGATGCGACTTTTTGGACAACCAAATGACTTAGCGAGCAGCAGTTTGAACATATAAACAGAGTCAGCCAATGACTATAAAATAACATCAACAGGCTATTTAAATTTTAAAGCTTTATTCATATTTTTAAACCGTTTCTCGCTAAGTCGTCTGGTTGTCCAGAATATCGCATCTGGAATACAAAATTACCATAAAAAATTACTTAGTTATATGATGGTATTTTTTATGGTAATTTTTTATTCCAGATGCGACTACCTGGACAACCAGATGAGCAATTCGCATTTGAAGTGAAAAATCACATATAGGTACCATCAACGTGTGGAGTTTTTTTATTCTTTCATTGTAACAAAAATTATGTTGGGAAAATAAATATTTTGAATATACGTAATATAGCTAAAAGCCGTCTGAATCAAATACCGAAAACTAGAAGTTAATATCTCATTTCGTTTTTGAGGTGGGTGCATCGTGAAATACACGTTTCTAAAACACTCGTTGTGTAACATTTTGGAAACGAAAAACTAAAAATTTCGACCTGTAATATTGTGAAGAAGATCTTGAACATAAACACATAAACACACCCTACATCAGATCTTAATCCTGTTGGCCATAATTACGGTGACCATACGTCCTTTATTTGAGAGAACAGTACTTTTTTCACTGCTCTGTTCTCTAACTGCATTTTGTCTGTTATTTTGTAGGACGATCGCTCGGTCAAGCGGCCGCGACGTCAACGAGCAAAAAATACTAAGATAAACCGGATTGAAGAGATCGCGGAAAAACATATGAATCATATATTTGTGCGTACAAGTAAAATTGTTTCACGATAAAAAATTATATATTCCGGTTCGACGAATATATTTTTATATGAATGACTCTTGTTTTGTTATTGTGAAGTTTATGTTACATTAACATTAAACTTAAAGTTATTTACAATTATTTCCTGATATGTTAAAATAGTGTCTCCGAGTCTGCAAGATTATTCATTTATTTAGCTTTAGAAACAAGTTTACACACGATTGTAAAAAAAATTTAAAAACATAATTTTTGAATTTTAAAAATAAAAATTATACAAATATCGTATTGCCTGTTTATTTAGCTTTAGGAAAAAGTTTGATTAGTTTATTTGCCTCAATTATTAACGTCGTAGTGTATAAAAGTTTATATAAAATCACTATTCGCGATACAAAATATTGAAAAAAATCAAATTTTACAATTTTGAATATTATACTTATTTCATCGTATTGCCTATTTATTTAGCTTTCGGAAAAGGTTTGACGCATGTGTTTGCCTTAATTATTAACGTCGTAATGTACAAGAGTTTATATAGAATCGCTATTCGTAATACAAACAATTGTAAAAAATCATATTTTTGAATTTTGTAAATTATTCAAATTTTATCGAGTTTCTCGTTTATTTAGCTTTAGAAAAAAGTTTGATTCCTTTATTTTGCTCAATTATTAACGTCGTAGTGCATGCAAGTTTGTATAAAGTCACTATTCGCGATACGAAACATTATAAAAAATCAAATTTTTAAATTTTGAAAATAATACAAATTTTGTCATGTTGTTCATTTATTTAGATTTAGAAATAAAGTTGTTTTATTTATTTGCCTCAGTTATTAACGACGTAGTGCATAAAAGTTTCTAAAAAGTGACTATTCGTGATACAAAAAAATGTAAAAAATCGAATTTTGGCATTTTGAAAATTATACAAATTTCATCGTATTGTCTATTTATTTACCTTTTGAAAAAAGTTAGACTCATGTATTTGCCTTAATTATTAACGTCATAATGTATAAACGTTTAAATAGAGTCACTATTCGTAATACAAACGATTGTAAAAAAACTAATTTTTTAATTTTGAAAATCATACAAATTTTATCGAGTTGCGCGTTTATTTAGCTTTAGAAAAAAGTTTGATTCTTTTATTTTTCTCAATTATTAGCGCCGTAGTGCTTGCAAGTTTATATAAAGTCATTATTGCCTATACAAAACATTGTAAAAAATCAACTTTTTTAATTTTGATAATAAAACAAATGTAATCATGTTGCCCATTTATTTAGCCTTAGAAATCAATTTGATTTATTTATTTGCCTCAGTTATTAACGACGTAGTGCATAAAAGTTTCTATAAAGTCACTATTCGCGATACAAAATTTTTTAAAAAATTCGATTTTTAGAATTTTGAAAATTATACAAATTTCATCGTGTTGCCTGTTTACTAGCTTTCAAAAAAAAATTGACTCATGTATTTTCCTTAATTATTAACGTCATAATGTATAAAAGTTTATATAGAGTCACTATTCGTAATATAAACGATTATAAAAAATCAAATTTTTGAATTTTGAATATTATAAAAATGTCATCATATTACCTATTTATTTAGCTTTTGAAAAAAGTTTAACTCATGTATTTGCCTTAATTATTAACGTCATAATGTATAAAAGTTTAAATAGAGTCACCATTCGTAATACAAACGATTGTAAAATAACAAATTTTTTAATTTTGAAAATCATACAAATTTTATCGAGTGGCGCGTTTATTTAGCTTTAGAAAAAAGTTTGATTCCTTTATTTTCCTCAATTATTAGCGCCGTAGAAAAAAGCATGCAAGTTTATATAAAGTCACTATTCGCGATACAAAACATTGTAAAAAATAAAATTTTTGAATTTTGAAAATAATACAAATTTTATCATATTGCCCATTTATTTAGCTTTAGAAAACAATTTGATTTAGTTATTTGCCTCAGTCATTAACGACGTAGTGCATAAAAGTTTCTAAAAAAATTACTACTCGCGATACACAAAATTGTAATAAATCGATTTTTTGAATTTTGAAAATTATACAGATTTCATCGTATTGCCTATTTATTTAGCTTTTGAAAAAAGTTTTACTCATGTATTTGCCTCAATTATTAACGTCGTAATATATAAAAGTTTATATAGAGTCACTATTCGTAATACTAACGATTGTAAAAAATCAAACTTTTGAATTTTTAAAAACATGCAAATTTCATCGAGTTGCTCGTTTATTTGGCTTTAGAAAAAAGTTTGACTCCTCTATTTTCCTCAATTATTAACGTCACTATTCGCGAAATTGTGAAAATTATACAAATTTCATCGTGTTGCCTATTTATTTAGTTTTAGAAAAGAGTCGCATCGTTTAAAAATTAATTTTTTAATCATATATTGAACAAGTTAGTTTCGTATACGCCATCACGTCCAGTGTTGTAATCGTGTCGTGCATTGCTACATAGAGCGTGGTGGTGCAGTGTGTCGTAGGTTGAAATTTTACAACAAAAGAAATTGCATGAAAAAAATTTGTAAAATTTTAGAATTTTCTTTATGTCTCCCTAGATATATTACCCTCGCCGAACGAATATTTTCCTTGGTAAATAATATGTGGACGAATGAAAAAAAAACAGAAGTTTCAAGTGAACTGTATGGACTATTTAAAGGGTGAACCGGCTGTATTAATAACATTAATTCTACTAAAAATATATCAAATTAATTTTGATATTTGTTTGGTAGAATTAATGTTATTTATAATTTTACAATGTGTGTGTATGTGTAATAATTAAGATTGTTTAAAATGTTAATGTATGCATTGTTGTATGCTACTATTTTCGTAATTAATGTTATAAACTTGAATTTTACAATGTATTATATTTTTTCTTCGATATGTCCTTTATTTTTCAAAAAAAAAATATGCTAACCGTAGTCATAATGCCCCAGGATAATTGATTTTTTTTCAGCAATAACTAGAGATAGTGAAACGAATTAGACATAAAAAAAATATTTTTCAATTTGAGGGTTTAGTCCACGGTCCGTATACTCCGTTTAGTGGGTTTAGTCCACTTTTACTCTAAATGCCTAATTTTTAATAGAGAGAAAAAACAATCTTTATTAGGCTATTGGCCAGTGGCCTTTCCGCCTCATTTTTAATAATATACGACTTATTATCAAATTTGCATCACTGTCTAAACAATCTCGTCTTTTTTTGCACACAAACATTAATATTGACTCTTGAACAAAACGTAATGTTAAATTTGTTGTAAAAACGAACTCAAATTATTTACTGTGTACGTAATAAATTATTAAATTCCCTCCCGTTTAAATATTTCCTCGACAAATATTATCTTTACTCTTACGCAGGTTTTGATCTCCGCCTTCCCGAGCTTGGCTTTCCCTCGTCGCCGGCGGCGCAATCCGACGCAACTTTCTTAATAATTTTCGGCGCCTTGCTGAACTTCGCATAGTAGTAGCTCTGATAGTCCTGCAGCACGATGTCCAGGTCGACGTTGTCGCATACTTCGTACGAATTTACGAGCTGCGCTTCCTGCGAGAGCACGTCGGCGGTGTCGTGCAGCCCGGCGTCTCGCAGGAAGTTGTGTGTTAAGTACAGCAGCGCCCTTTTACGCTCCTTTGCCTCCGTCGTTTCCTGAGAAAAACCGAAAATAAAACTAGAGCAAATGATACGAGTAATAAAAACTATGATGAGAGTAGACAGGATGTTGAAGGATTACATGTTTATGGAACATTTAGTGCGATCTTGAAACAAAACGTTTTAATATATAAAAGCTTTTATGTTGAGTTGTATAAAGGCAATATAACTGTAGCCAGTGATTACTGATAGATGTTGCATACATTTTTGTTAACATTTGATAGCATCATGACAATAACAGTCCGACCGTAAAAGAGGGTGTCCATAAGCACAGGATTCTCGTTATATTAAGAAATTATAAGCAACAATAATGGGAGAACTCGTCAAGAAAGAAAAGGTATAGGACAAAGAGAAACATTAACAAAGCATATATATAGCAAGGAGGGGACAAGAAGAAAGACTAAATAAATGTCCCAAGAATAATCCTACTGTGTGAACCTATGAATTTTAATCTTAAAATTTTGTAGTAGTATTATAATAATATTATAGAATAATGACAAAGTGTATAAATGTGTAAATAATAATCGTAGTGGGTTTCACAAAGGAAATGAGTACACATAATCATATATTAACAATAAGTTAGATGATACAAAAAATTAAAAGAAGAGATAGAAAATAGGATAGAAGAATCGTAGTAGGCTTCACAGAGGGAAGGAGTACACAAGATCATGTATTAACAATAAGACATATGATACAAAAGGCATAAAAAAGGAGAATATTCGTAGTATTCATAGACATGCAAAATGTATTCAATAAAGGATACCTTACTGCTACGAATATTCTCCTTTTTTCCTGCCTATTGTGTCATATGTATTATTATTAATACATGCTCTTATGTACTCCTTCCTTCTGTTAAAAACACTACGATTCTTCTATCATATTTTCTATCTTTTCTTTTATTCTTTTGTGTCATCTAACTTATTGTTAATATATGATCCTGTGTACTCCTTCCCTTTGTGAAACCCACTACGATTCTTCTAACCTATTTCCTATCTCTTCTCTTATTTTGTATCTAGTATCTATTTGTACATTTTCATAGGTGCACTCAGTAAGTTTATTCTAAAAAAAACGGAAACATGGAAAATAATAGCATAATAACTTTATTATTAAAATTACATTATTTATTATTTAATATCAAGATAGTAAATAATAGAATAACCGCATGCGGGGATTTTAAAGTAACATCCTGTATAAGCTAGATAATAGAATTATTACAGATACGCGTGGGTATATATTTTATAGGACAAAATAGTTCAAAGGTCATTGAAAAACAAATCTCTCGTTCAATTCGAAAGTCGTCCTGTGAAATAAATCACCTTCCTTAAAGTAATTTCTTTAATCCCTCACCATCAACCGAGAAAGTCACACCGTTCCATTTCTCTCATCTCTCCGCGTCTCCATTAACCTGGCTGATGGTGATGATACAAAAAGCGCCGGCGGATAACACGAAAACGCTGTTTAAGTAATTAAAACGTGACCCCCCGCGTGGCATATTAAAATGTCGTCCGACGGTTTACAAATGGGGTGGCTTTAATTTTACTTGAATAATGCGCGCGGGGTAATTAATCTCGCAATTAATAAAGACAGCCGACATGGCGCGCTCTGACGAACTGGAAAATATGAAAATTGCGTTTATGTGTGAGTTTGTGTGTGTGTATGTGTGTGCGCGCGTGTCAGTGCCGGGGACTAAATCATAATTGCTCATTCTACACGGTGACTTGCCGCACAATTTAGAGCCATTAATTAATTAGAGAATTAAATTTGTGAATGTGATTGCGTGTGGCAGGCAATTGTTGCAATTTGCGACAAATTTGTGGTTACACCATTAATCATCATTTAGTTTATTTTTATTTTGTACGGTTTATTACGTTTATGAATTGCCAAGAAACGATCAATGTAAATCTTAAAATTGTGTATAAGTAAAATTATTATATATTAACTAAGTGATATGCGCATCATCTACACAACACCCTCAACAAATTATTAGATTAACACATTACTTGGAAATCCCAAGAATAAAATCCCCATTTTTATTCATATTATAAAAGAAGAGTGGAATTCAAGCTTTCACAATTTTCAATACGAGCCTGCGTCTCTAACCAACCACTGAACTAGGTCGAAATAAAAAACATGTCAGATATAAATTTTTATCGTATAAATCTACACAGACAGTTACGTGACATTAGTAGCTATCATTAATTATTCCGCTACTTACATATTCCTTGAGCGTTTTCCTCGTGATGGAATTGCTTGGGTTTTTCGGTCGGTACGCCGAGTACTCTGACATTTCCGACCGTTCGGGCGCACTGCAATTACTGAAATAATATATCCTGGGGGCTGCAGGTGCGCGATTGTAATTACGCGGGGCGCGCGTTACCGAGCAACGTCAAACAAAGTGAAAATAGACGAAGGCCCCTTTTAATATTACGGGCTGAACGAAGAACTGGATTTAAATGCACTTTATTGTGGGATATTGCTTTATTGTGCGCTTGTAGAGTTTGATTTAGGTTTGATTACACTTTTTTTTAAACATAGTGGAGTAATAAAAGCTCCAAATTGACCATTAGAAGAGTAATGTAGTACTTTATACGGGGGTTTTACTTTGAAAAATTGTAAAAGGCGTTTAAAACACCCTTTACTGAGTTTAAACTGTGAGCGGTGCAGTTGGTCTATTTAAACAATGTTTAAACTACATAACATTTTCACAAGATGAACATCATGTTTCTTACTTGCGTCGCTTTCTTACCGATTGAGCTTCTCGTAAATAAAGTATATATTTTTATGTTCTAAATAAATTCAGAAATAAACTTATACTCTAATATGTATAACAATATTTTCTAAAATAAAGTGCTGACGGTCCCAGTTGAATTGCAGTACATAACATTTTCACGAGATGAACATCATTTTTCTTACTTGCGTCGCTTTCTTAAACAATATTAAAAATGCAAACTGACATCGCGCATCACGGGGCAAAGTTTGTCGCCTACAAAAGATTTGCAGGAAGCGCCACGGTCTGCATTGTGTTCGCCCGGATAAAGCCGCGTTATTTGCGTTCGTCTCTGTGGCACTTCCTTCCGCCGCGTAAATCTCTGCCATACGTCTGTTTTGGAAAATATAAATCCGTGGCCCGCCGCTAATGGTCCTGCGTTTCTTGCTTTGTGTGATGCTAACGACACCGGCGCTAGTACTGCTTTGTGCCGGATTAGACTCATTTGGCACTAAAAGGAGCAATACACATACAAGAAATTGCGTATTTAATGTTAGTAATTAATCAGAAGGATTATAATTATATAATTACAAGATGCTATACCCAAAATTGCTTGGGAAGTAACATATACATTCACAATGAATAAGAATATACTAAATTCAACAAGAAACTTATTTCAATTACGTTGCTATGTTCACCAATCACGTCTTGTATTGACAAATGCTTCAAGTTTAGAAAATTAAAATTTAATTATCTAAAAAGAAATACAAATTAATGCACGAACATGCCCTCGTCTCTGTACGACGCACCGTAATCCTCCACTTTACTTACATTTTTTTACATTTTAGCGGCTCCCAATCGTTTTGAAAATGAATTTTTAATACCGCCATTAAAAAAATTAATTAGGCAATATATTTTTTTATCGCATTAGATAAATCACTATATAAACAGCGCGAGTCACGGGCCTTTTAAGAACCCCTGAATAATGTAGCACATCGAGCGTTCGCGATTGCGGAAAAATTTTCCGCCACCCCTCCACCGGAATATTTATCAAATTTCGCGCGATTTTAATGCGCCTCACGGGTGAGATGGAAATCGCGAACGGAGATCGTGCTCTCCGGAGGGGGCAGCCGCCGCCTCCGCGCTGACAAATTGCCTACAGATACATCCTGTTTTAAAACATACTCGTGGGGATGTGATCGATCTAGCCGGCACCGGCACGTGCGGACAGCACGCTTAAGGGAGAGAAGTCTAATATTCGGGGAAGTAACTTTGATTTTTGAATGCAATTTCGGGCGCCCCAGATAGAAACAAAGAATCTAAAAAAAATGGGAGTAGTTTTTCAGGCAGGGCCGGTCCTAGCGGCCGTGCAAGGTATACCCCACACACAGACGGCTAAAGTTAGGAGCGGTGAAATTTGTATTATCACGCATTCCTGCAAAATACCAATTCATCATAAAGCAATTTAAAGATTTTTTATCTTATTCTTGTTTAAATGTGTATGAAAAACTCAATTATAAAGACCGCAATGAGATATCTTCATTATTTTCAGAAATATGGCTTGTGAAAATTTAAATTTGTTTTATCACACATTCCTGAGAAAGTACCTATTCATCACGATGCAATTTTAAGACTTTTTGTCTTATTCTTGTCTATAAATGTATGAAAAATTAAATTATGAAAACTCCTATAAGGTATTATCTTTAAAAATATGACTAGTGAAAGTTGAAATTTGTATTACCACACATTCCTGCAAAAATATCTATTGATCATGATGCAATTTTAAGATTTGTTCCGTTGTTCTTATCTATAAAGGTATGAGACACCCAATTATGAAGACTCCAAAGAGATATCTTCATTATCTTCAAAGATATGGCTTGTAAAATTTGAAATTTGTATTTTCACATATTCCTGCAAAAATATCTATTCATCATAATGTAATTTTAAGATTTTGTATGTTATTCTTGTCTAAAAATGTATGAGAAACTCAATTATAAAGACCCCAATGAGATATCTTCATTGTCTTCAAAGATAGGGCTTGTAAAAGTTGAAATTTGTATTATCACACATTCCTGCAAAAATACCTAATGATGATGATGCAATTTTAAGTTTTTAGTGTTATTCCTGTCTAAAGATGTAGTGTAATGAAGAAGAAATATTACTATCTATGAAACATTTTTGTCTTATTTTACTTTCGTCTTTTCAATTTAAATTAAACAATAGGGGGCTTAAAAGAAATCCTACAACCTTAAATTACAGTGTTGTCATATTTTTTTGATAAATTTTATCGCTATAGATTATAAAGTCACCCTGTATACTTGCACTACCCCGTATAAATATGTTGTTTGGTTTTCTAGTGTGTGGCATAATGTTACAAGACACTTATGTCGTGATAAATAAGCACTTTGCTAGTCGTTAAAATTATTAAATTCGAAATGGGAGCGCATGCCACTCTGTCGTTATGTTATTTGCCAGAGTTCAGTTCACTCGGGAAATTTGTAGGCTGGTGGCGGCGAACATTCGGGCACGTAATGAGAAATACTTTGGGAATATAAGCTCCATGGGGCGTGTGATTTATCCGGACGATTCGATCGTGACGGCACCCAGCGCCTTCGCCATTTATTCAATTTTATTATTAAATGACACACGGGCCTCAATCACAGTTTCGTTATCAAAAATCAACTGTATATAACTTTTACTTTTAAAATGTAACCTATATTTCACACAAATTACTATTCGAATTGCGATTTTCGATGCTAACTATTATATTAACGTCATAAATTATATGAGAATCATCCCTTATTTAGTATTCAGCGTCGTACAAACAAAACACGAAGAAATTCAGCTCTAACCGCCTCGATATTTATTCAACGCAGGCACGCAATTAATGCCGCAAAACGCCCAAGCACGGCTTCCCCGGAAATTATAAAGCTCCCCCATTTCCCACGCACCCATCCCTTTATTTTTGTATATATTTTTTCTGTGCGCACAGCCGCCCAGCCAGTCTCTCCCAGTTTACGGTATAATTTTTTTTTTCGCGCGCGTGTTAATTACTTCCTAATCCGCCGGGTAGGATGCCCTGTTATTTTTTAATAATTAACGAGAGTAATGGCCGCAGGGAGTTTTCTTTCGATCAGTTTTAATTAACTCTCTGGATTCTACTGGGAGGGGAATCAATAAAAGCATTAAGCAAATTAAGAATGGAGTGCCTTGTTTTTAATTGGAAAATTGATGGCTGAAAGAACAATTACTCGGATTGTAGAAACGTATTATAGAAACATATTATTAAGAAGGAAATAGTAAAAATAACATTAACTTCATATCTAAAACTTTTCGGACGTAGAATTGTGCGCTTGCGACACATTTAAATCTTTTTGGACCTGTAACAAAACAACTAGGTATTGCAAAACAAAGATGCCAAAAACTTTTTTAATCGATTTACTGTACCGCGATAAATACCGGTATTGTCAATATTATTCAACTTCTGTATCAAAGTAATCTGTTTTAGGAACATTTAATCTAATCTCGAATTCTAATTGCAATAACGGAGAAACTGCGGCAAAATCGATTAGAAAAGTATATTGCAATTGACGGTACTGTAGCATTACAACTTGGGAAGTTACATGTATACATAGTATATAGAAGAGGTCCAAAATTTAAATGAAAGTAATAATTAATGCTGTTGAAAATTAGCTTCATACTTTGTTAATTTTCGCAGAATGCAAGCTGAACTGGAATGATGTGACAAACTGTTTCTAAGAGAGTTTTTAATGTTATTCATTTGTGAAAATAATGACACGTAAGCATGGGTATAAAAATTGCTTCGATTAGTTACCTAAATTCCTAAATTAATTGTCGTGCCCAAATTATTTTGTGGCTTTCTATCAATGGTATTGGCCACCCCTATAAAGATTTCAAACTTTATTTTATTAACCCTATAGGGCACTATAATAAAAGTTGTATCACGCCGTCAGCTACCCAAAAGCCGACAATCTTCAGTTATTATTAATAGTTAATTTTGATATATCTTTAACTTGACAGTATTCGAATTAATCTTCTTCGATCGACCCGGATATATTTTTATTGGTGCACTATGGCAAGACCCTCATTCATCCCTAACCGTAGTATGTTTCGCAAAGAGGATTCCGAAGTTTCCACCGAGAAGTAAACAAGTTTCACGCGAATGTTTCGCCGGCACGGGCCCGTAAATTGTCGGCCGCGGAGATCGATCGCCGACTTGTTACGGAAGGGCAAATTTAAAAGGAACGACTTATGCGAACAAATCTTTCTGGGGAAAGTTTGACGTGGCGCAGGCGAGTGCAAAAGTTCTAAACTGCACTGATATTTACACATTCTGAATGTAGCTGGTAATGGTATTTTGTATTCGATGTTTGTGTGTAAAAAAATGTATGCTAAGGGACATTTAAAAGTGCCGTTTGGTCGATTTGAACTAAGGATTACTTAGTAATTTAGTGTCCTTAATATCCTATTATTTTTCTGCCATGCTTTGCAGAAAAATAATAGCTTTCTATGAAGCCTATATAGGAATGAGGCTCTTTATAAATTAACCAATTTTACGCAGTCTCTTGCAGTGGCCCGTTATCCTTAATGGCAATTGTTTAGAGCCCCAATAAAAAAAGAGGAAGAGTGTCGGGCTCATACTTTGTATACTTTGTATTGCTTTATTTATTGTTAGTCATTTTTAATTAGAATTATATATGCAATTATTTCACTAGTGTTTCAATAAACTATCATGTAATCTGGTTTTGTGTAGATTTGCGCATTTCCAGTTATGAGAAAAAAAAAGACGATTTTCTTGCATATTATAGGGGATTTATTGTGGTTTATGTTTTTTTTTTTCTAGATGCCATGACTTTAGTTTTCTGTTCATATCTAGACCACAAAACACCTAACGGTAGAAGGCATATGATTAAATAAAAATCTAGACCATATCTCGTGGCTATGATATCTGTATCGTAAGCATAGAGCAAGTTGTTAATTGTTTCATCATTTATGAAATATAGAAAGGTAACAATACACAACCCTGTCTAACTCCGCGTCATATTAAGACAACGCGGAGGAAGCAGATAGAAAGTAGTAATTACCATGTCTTCCTTTTGACAGAACTCGACTAATCTGCCTCATCTATAATTGCGGATGCTTGGACCAAATTTTCCGACGGTTTCAGTCACTTCCTCTTATCCAACCATCGCATTTAGATCCCCGATTATAACGAGGGAATGTTTTTTGATAGGTTTGATGACCTTGTCTAGATCTTGTTAGAATGACTCTATTCGTCTGCTGTAGGTGCATAGATTTGAACGACGTTCCCTGGTACTTTGAGGCCAGGACAAGCGCTCTGAAAGATACCGTATGTTGCAATATAATTAATATTTTTAAATAATAAATTACATATACAGAAGATATGACCAGTCGTAAAAGAAAAATATATATTAATGTTGTTGTTGAAATATATTTTTCAACCTTGCAACCCAATCAATATGGCCATTTTTCGTTCATCGCAACTCTTCAGTAAGTTTTAAAAATAAATAGTTTAAAACATTGCAATCCTCTAATGATGTGAGAGTTCGATAAAATGCCTAATGGGAGTGTATAATACAATTATTTTTAATCAATCCATTTAGTATACAAGCCTTTCCAAAGAAGCATTAGTATTATATTCTGCTTCCATGCGCATCCATATTCCAGTCGCCACAAAGTATAACTAAGTTGTATTGATTCCGGCCTAATTCCGCAGACAATGTAGCGGAATGATTAATTCATCGCGTAGTCCTCCCGCGTATTCGGATGATGGAAATCATCGGGTCCTAGAAACGTGCGCGATCCTCCCGCGGCAGCTGAAATTCAGTGACCCCAATTTGCAAATGCATCGCGGCAAGTAATCCGCGGGACGTGCGCCGCCTCACAGATTAAGAGAGTACTGGTAGGAGTGGGGAGCCAGATTCACCCGTCTGTAGAACTTTTAAATGACACTAATTGAGTGGGAGATTGAAAATTTTATTTCTAAGTGGATAGTAGTCCTGAAATTGATTGATTGAAATAGTAATACATGGTGGCACCTGGGCAAAAGAATGTGGGGGAGTGAAAGGAGAGTGGATGGCGGATTGTAGGAAGGTGTGTGAATGATTAAGACAGGATGGGAAAGGCATGGAATTCTGCTCAAACTGGCGTAGGAGAGAACGTGCGTGAGAGAAGGGGTGGGTAGAGAGGGAATTTTGTAGAAAGTGGCTTACATTTTACCTTATAGTATGGCGGAAAGTTTAGAATTTCATGTATTGTGCGGAAAGTTAATCATATTTTAAGGTATGCATTTTTCTTTCGCATCATTTTGCATAGAATTCCTCAAGTATGCGCACGTGTTGATTAAAAAATGTCTACAGTAGTGGCATTCTCTGATTTTCATTCAAAACAAAGAAATAAAACATCTAAAATTAAAACAATTTCCTAGACATCACTTTAATGACTTGTAGGGTTGAAGGAAGAATATTCTGCATAACTCGCTGGAGAGTGTATATTTTCGACAATCAAAAGTTCAAAATATGACTATTATTTATCGTTTATTAATAGAGGAAAGTTATTTACACTTTTTGTAAGACCTAGTTTTGAAGAAGTGTATCCCAAAGTGAACGATATCGCCCCTGGGAGCACGCTGGAACGTTTCAGGTGGCTATAGTAGCTAATGGTGAAATACGGGGCTGATGGCGGTTAAATAACATATAAAAAGAAGACAAAGAAAATATGGAAAATCACGATTCCAATAAATAATTTTATAATATTGATGCATGTCATATTGGCAACAATATATTTTTATAGATATTTAATTATGAAGAAAAAATGCTGTCACCTCATTTGGTTGCTTAGAGCGTCGTCCGTCTTGTACGCATTGGGGGCCTCGAGTTCGAACTTCATCCGGACGATATTTTTAAATATATTCCTCAAATATAATGGCATTTATAATTTTGTTAAAAAAAGTGAGCTTTTCATTAGAACTCGAAAACAGATTCAGAATTTAATATCTCAAAAAAAAACTAGATCATCTTCGCAGTTCTTTTCCCATGTTAAACGTACGGTTCGAATTGCAGTAACAATAGATTTCAGTAATGCCCCCCAGGTTTCAAATAAAGTTCTATCAGCGCTTGAGAAATGTGTTGTGTGCGAACTACGACGCGAAACTTGAACATAGCTGGTGGGTAATTACCAATAATTATGCGCCATCCGAGTCGCGGGCGCGCGCGACGCCGCCGCCCGGAATTTCAAGTTTTAATAACGCCGAGAATTACACGACTTAATTGGACCATATTGGATTAGATGCTGCAAAATTTAGAGCCCGCTAAGCGGGAAGCGCTGGTTTTGATCTAATTACCCTGTCCGAATTGTTGGAGCTCCGCAGGAATGTACATAATTACAGAGCAAAGATATCAAACGAATAAACTTTCTGCAACTATTCTGGCACAAAAGTATACGTTTATGTACACATAGGGACAATTAGTTAGATGTCTCTAACTCGCTTTGTATTATAATGAAGGAGAAGTTAGTAATTTGAGTTTTTTGCAATATATTAATTGCACGGGAATAATTACGTAGTGGTACGTAGTATGGGTAATACAAAAATACATCATCAGCCTGTATCTGTTCAATTACACCCGTAAAAAAGGATACTGAAAACGTAGCATCACAACAGCCTGATTCTATAGAAGATTTGTAGCTATCTTCAAGCAAAATTGCCAACATAAAATGCATCTTGTAGTACTTCTTCTTCTTGGGGTGCTATACACATATAGTGCATCGGCGATCTCATTGTCAGTGATCTATCTTTTGTGGCTTGTCATATCTCTCGGATACTATTGAGGCCCCTCCGCTGCCGGTTATTGAGCAACCAGAGAGTTGTTTTCAGCCTGGACCACGTCTGCCTTCTATCTTTCCTTGAAAGATAATATAATATCCCCTCCTAAGATATAGGTAGGAAATATGTTATTGATTGTCTGATTTTATTGTCAATCATGATTACCACTCCATCTCTGTACTGTCTGCGTCTTCGCTCCAGCAGTAATACATGGCGTACTTCTCCTTAGTGATTGTACCTGATCCAGCCCATCGCACTTTGCTGACACCCATGATATCTACTTTTAGTCTCTCCGTTTGTTTGATAAGCTTGTGTAGTTTTCCTGGTGCATTTAGGCTCCGTACGTTTCAGCTCGTTATTCTTTGGGTTTCTTTCGTTATCTTTATAGGGTGTCGGGAGATTCCTCGCACCATCGAACTACTTAAAGTCTAGTAGTTCGATGGTGCGAGGAATCTCCCGTTGATTCGTTATTCTTTGGGTTTCTTTCGTTATCTTTATAGGGTGTCGGAAGATTCCTCGCACCATCGAACTACTAGACTTTAAGTAGTTCGATGGTGCGAAAACTGAGGACCTTTGTTTAATTGTTCACCGTCATATAAGGATAGTTGTCCTGGGTATCTAATGCATTGGTTTCCCGTTGCCTACTGCATCCTCCTGCCATTGACTGTTACTTTCATCTGCCTTTTAGGACGATTTCCCATATCTTACTCTTGCCAGCTCATCCACCATAAGCTGTTGATCTACAAGAGGTGTCTACTTATCCCTGCAGACCTTCGGTCGACATTGCCACGTTTGTTCTCCAGCAGGTTGCACCTCGTGCAGGTGTGGCTGTCATTTGGGCTGGATAGTATCCATCCATTACCCCTTACACCCCTGTACACCGGTTTTTAATCTCCCAATATTTCGAATTGAAATTGACTCCAACCCAATATTGAACACACTCACCGAACAACAGCGTTTAATTGTGAATGCAATCCCAAACGTGAGTAATATCGTTATGTTTGCAAATCAATTAAATCATCCGTAATTACTGGCGAATTCATAGAGGTAGCGGCGGCCGCAGGTTGGAAAATGAGTGAATTTCCCCCCAATTTCCCGCTCCCGACAGCTATTGCCGGAAATGCAATTCGAACGTGCAATGCAGATAGTCCGAACGTGTATTACGTGATTTACGGACGCCACAGACCGAATAAAATCCGTAGTACTTTATAGGCTGGGCTAGCACAATTTAAAAACTTCTTCTGAAAAGTCCTATTCAAACTTTGCTTGAAACTTTCGAAACACTTAAATAATCGGGTCATTAATTTGCTTATTGGGTGAATTACGAGCAAACAACTCTTCTTTCACGCTAAATAAATATAATTGTATTGTAAAGATTGATTTAAGTTATAAATTAATAAAACGCAAGCACGCTGTTTGTATAACACGGAGTTGTGATTGTATTTTATAAATTTATACAGGATGTCCCTAAAGTATGGAATAAATAGCACATTCAAAGATGGTAAAATAAATAGCAAAATACACCCTGCTTATACATAAGAAAATCTTGTGGTTCCAATTTTATAAAATAATACATAGCATATTACATTAGGATACATCTTGAAGGGCGTTAAACATACATTATATCCCCCCTCGACCCCAAAAATAAATAACCTCTCCTGAATTATTTCACGGGAAGCCGAAATGATGGCCCCGGCACTTTTTTGCAATTTACAAAACACACTGACGCCCATTCGTTATCGTTAGAAAACCACTACGGCAAATTGATGCCGCCATTACGTCCCTCGCGTTTTTTGCGCGCATGATTAAAAAACATCCGCGTCCGCCACACATTTAATGGAATTACGCGTCCATCTCTCGGTTTTTTCGATTTAACTTCTCTCGCTGGCAGCCTCCCTAATATTATCAAACTCGCGGTCACTCACACCCGCGTCCGGTGCCGTTGTCGCGGCTGGATAACGTTAACGAACCATAATTCCGGAGGATTGGGGGAGGCAGGCACACACGTATGCCGCCGCCGCCGCCGCGATGTAATGGAATTATTTCGCGCGATCCAGGCAGTCGCCGCAGGATTAATGTGTGCTGGGCGTGGGAAATTGCTGTGTTTGAAGTTGCTGAAGTAATAAGCATTTTAATGGTGATATTAAGGCGGATACGAAATTACTAATGCACGAGAGTATGAACTTAATTTAATATTTTCTTTTGTTGAGGGTGCAGTGTATAAATTTGTTTTTTGTAAAATGTTGTATGGGTTGATTCTCAGGTTTGTTAATTAAATATAAATACAATTCATAATTACTTACTGGCATAGTACTTTTTATACGACACTTTTCATCCAGTAGTACCGATAGTTAATATCTTCTTCGACAGATTCTTACACTGGTTATTATTTCTCCAGTTTTTTCCATGTTGTGCCCTTCTTTAGGTACTAATATTATACAAATCAGTTTATTAAATATCTGGTGTGGGCACTACACGACTTAACACGAAATACATTGAGATATTTCACCATTTTTTTTACACGTTTTTACACATTTGCCACATTTGGACACATTTTTACAAATTTACACACATTTAGACACGTTTTGACACATTTTGATAAATTTTAACACATTGTGACCCATTTTCACACATCTTGACATGTTTTTACACGCATTTACTACATTTTGACAGGATTTGCTACATTTTGACACATTTTTTCCGGTTTTCCCACATTTTCTCATATAGACAAATATGGAAAAATGTGGGAAAACGGCAATTTATTAAATTTTAAGCAATTTATTAACTTCAAATTTTTTTGTTGCAGCTTTTTACTATGAACTCTTTAAAATAATCCACACAAATACAACAATCATGGAGACCTATCGGGCAACATACGCGTTACCCATAATTCAGCACAACGACAGCTGGTTGGTTTCCAATGAAGTCCCAACCGATAAAATTCTGGTGCAGGCGCCTACATCAGTATTAAACTACACACGTTTAGGCGGGAATGCCAGTGATATAGAAAACAGCACGACGGCAGGCTACCAAAACGCATCCTGCTCCACATACATTAACGTAACATGCGAGATGCCCATTACGTACGCCGTGCCCATGTACGGCTACATAATGCCCTTCCTGCTGGTCATCACCATCATCTTTAACACGCTCATCGTCGTCGTGCTGAGCAAACGCCATATGCGTACACCTACGAATGTAGTTTTGATGGCGATGGCGCTCTGTGATATGTTCACGTTACTGTTTCCTGCACCCTGGCTGATTTACATGTACACATTCGGGAACTACTACAAGCCGCTGTTTCCAATTAGTGTATGCTATGCTTGGAATGTAATGCATGAGGTAAGTACACTAATAATAACATCAATAAATTAATTATATGTTTCCTTTTTTATGATGTCAGATTCAAGTATAATAAATTAAATTAAATAAATCGTACAAGGTAATTAATGAAAATATTTTTGATATTAATACCGAATTTCATGAATATTCAAGTAATAAAACTAGTGTAAGAATGAATTATAGAACGAAAACTAATTTTTTTTTACGATCATAAACGAACTAAAATGTAAAGTAACGAATAAATTATTTTATGAAGATTATATGCTATGAAGAGTTTAAGGGTTTATTTTTTTTTTAGTTTTACAACATATATGGCGTATTTTGACAGGCAATATATGAGCTAGTGAGAATAAATGTGGCGTACGTCTCATTTAAGACTTAAAATCGATTTATTCATAAATATAAATGTAACAGCGAACGTTTATTTACAGAAATACCAAACGCTAACCCTTCTTCTTCTCAAAATAACTTAAATTTACGACTGAAGCCACATTCATTCTCACAGGCTCCTATTTGAATTATGCTCTCATTACTGAATATACAAATTCAAATGTTGTTCTCACCTTTTACCATTGAAACAAAATATACGTTTACCCCATCGAGGGTAGTATTTTTATGTATTTTTAATAAATATTTAATTGGAGTATTAAGTGTTTTGAATTGACAGCAATGTTTAAGGTAAGGGTTTGGTTCTGTACAAACTAAAAATTAATTTATTCATTATCCGTCGTGCATGTTACCCTTCGGCAATTGATTCCTGAAACCCCGTCGAACGACAGCAATTTCACCTAATACATAATATATACATCAAACTGCATAAGATCAAGAACAGCAAAAAAAACAAAAGAAATCAAAAAACTTCCACAAGTTGACTTTTTAGAAACTCATCTTCATAGCTATAATATTCAATTCATAATATGTCAAGAATTGAGTACATCCCTAAGTACCAATAAAAATTTCGTTTTATTACATCTGCTCCGATACTTAACTTCATAGCGGAGCAATAAGACATAAAAGACACGATTTTAACAGCATTTTCCTATCAATTTTCATGCTGAACGCCATAAAACAGTTGTGCTTTTATATAATTTTTATAAATCATTACGTGCGTCCATTGAGTCGCGCTCGTGCTCTGACACCCGCGCGCCATTGTTCGCATTTTTGCAGCCGTCTGCATAAAAATCGTCCCCGCATTGTTATTTATCCGGCGCGCATTTTCCTCTTTTATTGCAGATAATCCCCAACATGTTCCACACGGCGAGCATCTGGCTGACATTGGCCCTCGCCGTCCAGAGGTACATTTACGTGTGCCACGCTCCGCTGGCGAGGAAATTCTGCACGATGCCCAACGTTTACAAATGTCTCATCTACATTCTGGTGCTGGCCGCGCTGCACCAGAGCACCAGACTATTCGACACCGATTATACAATGGTGAGCTAATTTCTCATACTATATCAAATTATAATATCATCATATTACACGTTTTTTTCTGATGAAATTAATTTTAAATCAGTAATTACAATATTTGCATATTTAATCATACTCATAATCATAATTAATTCATGTTTATACATAGTATACAGATATATTTATATATATATATATATATATATATATATATATATATATATATATATATATATATATATATATATAGAGTTAATGCTCAAAAATTAAAATTAATTTTGATATATTTTTTTAACTCAATTCAATATTTAATAACTCTAGTGATTAGTAGTCATTGAGGTGTCTGAACGGTAATAATTTATATTTACATATATATTTTTTGTATTGCAAATAGTGACTTTATATAAACTTTTCTGAATGACCTCGTTAATAATTAAGGCAACTAATTGAATCAAGAACAAAACGAAGCAAAACGATAAAATTTATATAAATTTCAAAATTCAAAAACTTGATTTTTTACAATTTTTTGTATTGCGAATAGTGATTTAATATAAACTTTTATGTACTACGACGTTAATAATTAACACAATTTAACCAATCAACCTTCTTTCTAAAGTTAAATAAATGAGCAACACGATGTAGTTTGCATAATTTTCAAAAATCACAAATTTGATTTTTTACAGTTTTTTGTATTGCGAATTATGACTTTATATACACTTTTATGCGCTACGACGGTAATAATTAAGGCAAATTAATGAATCAATCTTCTTTCTAAAGCTAACTAAATGGGCAACACGATGAAATTTACATAATTTTCAAAATTCGAAAATTTGATTTTTTACAATTTTTTGTATTGCGAATAGTGATTTAATATAAACTTTTATGCGCTACGACGGTAATAATTAAGGCAAATTAATGAATCAAGCTTCTTTATACAGCTAACTAAATGGGCAACACGATGAAATTTACATAATTTTCAAAACTCGAAAATTTGATTTTTTACAATTTTTTGTATTGCGCATAGTGAAGAAACCATTATGTACAAACAAATCGTTATTAAGGAATAAGTATGTACATACGTTTTTCTTGTCACCTTTTGCTACCTAAGAAACCTTCCAATTGTTTACCTGTAGAGGAAAATAATATATTTATTTTATAATAATTATATAATATATTTAATAACTAATCGATGCTAGTATAATAACGTCATAATTTCGGTTAATCTTATCCACTTTTATCTTAAAATCTAATAGATAAGATCCAAAACATGTAAAAGTGAGAAAAAAATATTTATATAACTAAATATCTGGCGTGGGCACACCACACGACTTTCCGAATTACATTGACATTATTCAATTTTTTTACATTTTCGACATTTTCAACGTTTTCTACTATTTTAACATTTCCGACAAATTTTTGAGAAAATTTTGACATTTTGACTTTTTTTGACTTCCACTGGATCGTCCCAGGTAGGGTTCTCAGCTAATTTCCAAATTTTGTCAAGACCCGCTGTACCGTTTTCCCGGAATTTTCTTTACAGGCAGGTACACACACAGACATCGCAAAAATCGGGTTTATTTCGACTATTTTAGTCATAAAACGTAATGTAATTTGATTTTTTTTTTCTAAATTGTTCACGATAACAATACTTTCCTTATAGTGTAGTTTTTTACCCAGAAAATTATAGCATAGCTATATGCTATAATTTTCAGTAAGGCTGTATGTAGCCTGTGTGACAGGGGACATAGAAAGAAGTGGGTACAATATTAATTATAAGAGCCTGCATAAGTACCATCGTCTGCCTGGCTACCTAGTACAACAAAAGAGGAAAAAATCTGATTAATAATAAGCTAGTAATAATAGTCGATGCGAGGTAAAAAAATATCCCACATCCCCCACTCAATAGTGTGTTGAGAAAACGCTGAGCGTCTCAAGACACACATGAACACGCATGAGTTGAGTATGTTAAGAGTCTGCCTACATATAACCAGCTGCAAAATAATAAAAGCCATACAAATCTATTTTCTTTTAATGGAAAACATAAATTCATAATAAATTAATAATTGAAAATTACGATTCGTATAAGCCGATGTAATAATCTAACGAAGGTATTTGTGTTTACGTATGAAACAAATATTAATAGGGATCAGCTTAATTAGCTACCATTAGTTTCCCATTTCCCGCAACACTTCTAGTTAAAACTTTACGGCTGAATTGTATAAATGTGTGTTGACTGTAGCACGTAATTACATGTACCCTCGTAATCAGAAGCGTTCTATATTAATGCCAATATATCAAAAGGTATTGAACCGATTTGTAGTAGTATCGATAGCAGTTTCAGCACCAAATACATATATATATATATATATATATATATATAAATAATTTTTAATGTTCTTTATATTATGTCGATTTTTGATTTAAAGTTACTGCGCTAATTCATTTTAGACATTAATTTTGTTTTAAAAGACTGGATACGTAATATTATGGGTGACTGGGAATGTTATTATAAAAATTATGAGCAACAATTTACTTACAATCAGTTCTTCTTCTTCTTGGAATAGGCTTACAGCCTGTTTTTCCAGCTTTAAGTTGAGTTGCTTGTGATGTCGACACCCAGCTATCCCTCCATCTCTTTGGGGGTCTGCCTGGGGGCCTTTTAGAGTATGGATTTCCATCTCTGGCGATTTTTGCTATTCTAATGTCTTCCATTCTGTTAATGAGTTGGTTGCACTCTCGTCGTCTCTACCTCATCCACCTTCCATCCACCGTCCTGTACGTCTCCCGTTCCAAGATCTTATATTCCAACAAGCGCATCTTAATATATTTGTCCTCCACAGCTCTTTTTTGTCTTCTTCTCATATCCGTGTCTATAGCTGAGGTCGTCATCGTTGTATATGTCCGTATCCGAGGCTTGTTGCTGGTTCTATGAACTTGTAGGTTGCTTTACTACAGGCAGGCTGCTGACCTTACCTGCAAACCCTCCTCCTTTATCCGGGCTTGGGACCGGCAACATCGTCACTGAGCTACTTTGTTCACCCAGTGAGATGCAGGCGGAGTTAACTTTATCAGTTGTGAGTACAATCCCGCATGCGCCACCCAAACCAACATAAAAAGTACGGTGAATATAAACCAAATAATCAATGTTTAGAAACCCACGATGTATTAAAAGCTTTAAAGTGTGCTTTTTTGGATATAAACGCAGGTAATTTGCTGTGCATGCAAGTTTCAAGTGCTTTTTTGTCGCAGGAACTGTTGGCTAGATGCTAAGCCAACACTTCCTGTGACAAAAAAAGCACTTGAAACTTGAACTAAACTGTTAGGCATTTATTTTGTCCTCCGTTACTTAAAGTCGTTTTAGACAAGACAATTTCTTGACTCCAAAGTTAGTCAAGAAGCGAGACAATCTAAATTGTCTTGTATCATACAGCAAATTATTTGAAATATTGAATTAGATGGTCTATTTGTCAAGGACAAATTGTACGGGGAGGAGGATATATAAATTAATTTCTTGAACAACTTTTGAGCTAAGAAATTGTCTTGTCTAAAACGACCTTTAGAGTAAATTATATTATAATAATAATATAATTATATAGACCATATAAACTATAGAAATCATATTTTCGTGTTACTCATCAGTTGATGTCATTATACAATCTGGGTGTAAATTAAAACCAGCCTCATTCTTTTAAATACCCTAAATCATACAATTCAGTCAGTGCAAATCCCTTTTAAGAATATTAACGCGGCAAGGCGCGTTTTTCTCATTAAACTTTTAAATGGATTTTAAATGGGCACAGACTTAATAAGAGGACTTAATAAGGAGGAACTGGTAAGCTGCTAGATTGAAGTGTCCGAAAAGAATTGGGGAAGATTCGCGAAACCCCAGCTGGAGGTGACAGGGCTGTGTTTACCATAAATCCGCGGTGTATAAATTACGCCGCGAAAACCGCCGGCCGTCAATTGCAGCAACGGGTTAATTCTACCGGGGGCTTTGTTTATGTTAACGCTCGTCTGCCGCCACCATGGCAGTTTACAAGGAGCGATTGTGGTAAAACGCGTGTTGAGTTTGTAGGGAGAAAAACAAAGACTGTACGTAAACTAATTGGGAAAGTTTTTATGGGCTTATTTAAAAATATTACGTAATTTCTAACACTCTATAAGCTTATAGTTAAATCTGTTATATGTAAGCAGCTTTGTTATATTTATGAACGCACACTAATTAATATAATATTTAGTAGAGCACTGAAAATTATAAATAATAATAATAATACCATTTATTTCTTGTTATAAATATATACATTAAAATAATAATAATTATACAATAAAGGCAGGAACATAATAAAAGAATATACAATATGGTAGTGTATTAATTTTGTTAAAATAGAAATTTTATTAGGGATGCATTTATTACAAGTAATTGTTTCTAATAAATGCATCCCTAATAAAATTACTAGTTTAACAAAATTAGTACACTAGCATATTTATAATAAAAATTAAGTTTTTTTAACAAAAAGTTTTATTAACTATAAAAAATTATAACTTAGGATCTATAAATGTTAATTTATTACCCTTAAAAGTTTTTAACTGTATGCAACTATATTTCCCCTTTTTTTGTAAACCCTCCAAAACGTCCCTAAGTGGAACAGTCTTGCTACACACGTCGGTCTGTGTAAACACAAATATATTATGTATCTTAACGTAAGTGAGTAGTTTTACTCTTCCATGTCTACTATAGCTGTAACTATTCCCTAGGCTTCTCTGTCTACTACAGCTATAACAAAGAAGCCTAGGGAATACAGTGTTTACCTGTGGTATAAAAGTACATTCAATAAAGATATTCTATAATATACTTTTATTATCTATTCTACGTAGAAAATAAAAGTATGAGAGTTTCTAAAGCTATTTATTTGATATTTTATAAACTTTTTTTTGTATCTTTGAAAGGCAATATGTAATTGCAATTGGTCTATAATTACAGACATTATCTCTATTGCCACTTTTGTGGAAAGTAAAAGTGAAAAATGAAATTACATTATATTGTTGCAACTCCCCTAATTACATTTACTAAAAAAAGAATGAAACCATAATCTTGAAAGAACAGAGATCTCTCTGGTCCAACGCAATATCTATCTATCTATCTATCTAGCTATATATATTTATTCTATCTTCTATCTTTTATATATATATATATATATATATATATATATATAATTAGCTAAGAGGAAAAAATAGGGTCCATATTTGTTTAAAAAAGTATAAATATACTATTTATAATTCTTTTATTGCAGCAATTGCTGCAACAGGCCACTATTATAATATAAAATTGTAAACATACGCATAATTCAATTCATTTGCTGTTATCTATGATATTTATTTTTGATTATTTGTTAGCAGTTTTGGTGGAGATGGAAGAATAGCTATTGCTTAATCTTCAGACAGTTTGTTTGACATCTGTAACTTGTTGTTTTGTTGTCGTCATACAATAATAATTATTATTATTTAACAGCAACTTTTAATTTATTCGAAATTTATTTAAAAGTTGCTTGACAGCATAATTGAATTAAAATTTAATCAGATAATTTTATTTTCATCTCTCCGATATTCAGTGAACAAGACATATCCAGTGTACAATACTGAACAATAAGTTAACAAGACAGTTGATCATAATTTATTATATAATCCATACCATTATATACAAATAGCTATTCTTTACTGTCAATATAATATTCACATTTGATCGACGCTTTTTATGCGCCTTATTTTTCTTCCGCATAATGCACGACTAAACCTAAAGAAAAATGTGCGCGTCGCTTGCTCAATTCCGGAATACATATATTTTAGAACAAATAAATGGGGAGGAGGGCGTGATCCGGAAGGAAAATATTCCGGGAGATATTTATTTAATCTTGACGTTGAGCGATCGGGTGCGCGGAATTGATCTCCGGAGAGAACTGTATTCTCCCGAAATAAAATGTCGATCAATTTGTTTGTTTTGCAAGGGGGAACGTGGAAAATTATTAACAATGCAGATTGTTGCGCGCGTGGAAATCTCGCGAGTGGTTAAGAGGCGCGGAATGGAAAACAACGAGAGCGGCGCGATTTTAATGAACCCCTTTACATTTCGGTTTATTGCTATAAAGCGATTTCATTAGCAGGGAAATTGAGTGTTAAGCACATTGTAATTGCTATTCATTATTTTTGGATTAGTGTCAAAATAATAATAATAATAATAAAAATATTTATTGTGATACATAACATTTATATTCATTAGAATAGGCTAACGGCTGGAGTATTTCTGCCGCAATGAAAATATATTTCCAAACATTGATATAATAATAATAATAATGATTTTTTAAATAAATATAAATAAATATAAGTTCACGCTATACTATCAGGATTTCCAATAAACGAAGACCTTTATTATACTTATACCATACACCACTAAGCGTAAGTGTTTAAAAATTCCTGCGATAGATATTTTTGAAACATTGCTAATATATTAATAATATATAAGTCTCTCCATTAAAGTCATAATACAAAATTACGGTGTTACTTGTTTTTATGCTAGTTGATGTCAAAGTTAGTATTTCATAAAAAATGGGGTTTTGTAGTTTGAATCACAAATCTGCACATATTTAAAAAATCCTTCGATAGATATTTTTGTAACATTGCTAAAATATTAATAATATATTAGTCTATCAATTAAAGTTATAATCAAAAATTACGGTGTTGCTAGTTTTTATGCTATTTAATGCCAATGTTAGTGTTTCAAAAAATGAGGTTTTGTATGTTTTTTTGTATGTTACAAATTTGCACATATTTAAAAATCCTTGGATAGATATTTTTCTAACATTTCTAATGTATTAACAATATAATAGTCTATCAATTAAATTTTCAATCAAAATTACGGGGTTGCTAGTTTTCATGCTATTTAATGTCAAAGTTGAAACGCAACTTTGCACATATTTCAAAAATCCCTCGATATATATTTTTCAAATATTACGAATGTATTAACAATATATTAGCCTATCAACTAAAGTTCTAATCAAAAATTACGGTGTTGCAAGATTTTTTTACTATTTAATAGCAAAGTTCGTACTTTGCCATTATATAACAAAAAACTTGCAACATCGTAATTTCATAAAAATGAGGGTTTATATGTATGATTCGCAAATTTGAACATATTCTTAGAATAATGGATTTATCTACAGCAGTTATAGGTACTATCAAATAATCAACTAGTAGTAACTATGACATAAGGATGTTAAATTTTAATGAAAATTAATATTAGCCACGCTTATGTATTGAATCTTCTTGAATTAATAGTTTAAACAAATAAGAAAGACAAAATAAATGCTTCAAAATACAGAAAACCTCCATTTATCCAAATTAATCTTCAAATTGGCAATTCCAAGTGCCGCGAACGCAATAACCCTTATTAAAGGGCGCGGCCGGATGCGCGCCTACCTCTCCCCCTCGTTTAAACAACGTTAATTTACATCGCGCCGCTTTATTTCACGCCACGTCCTCGGCGAAGACGTACCGTTTGCATTAACCGTGCTGTTTAGATTAAAATTTTCGATTAGGACGCACACGATGTTGTTATAGCTAGAACCGCATAACGTTGTGCACTACTTTTTCTTTATTCGACCGAGCACTTGCATTTTATGACACCACCGTTGCATCTACCTGCACGTAATGGGATTGCCATCATATAGAAAAGTGCTCGCCAAAACATCGTTGAATAAAGTTGTAATAACATTAGGCATGCATGATATCATTTTGTGACGTGACGTGTTATTGCTAATAAGGTTAGTTTAGAATGAAAATGTGTGTCATCATAATATTTTAGACGTGCAGGGTATGGGCGATGGATGCTTTTATAAGCTTGACAAAAAATACTAATGGAATCATCAAAGATATTGAATAATTCAAAAATGTTACTATGCAGCATATTAACAATAATAAATATCTATCTATGTATCTATAAGGCACCTTACACGATCAATAATACTGTCAATATTTTAGAATAATGATCGTATTACTATACGATAACATGTATAAAATGTTCATGATTCTAAAATATTGACGGTATTATTGAACGTGTCAGGTATTGTAATGATGGAATGAAGAGAATACTGATGTTTATCCGGATAATTGATTACTTGATAAATATTGAAGGAGGATTCAAGCAAATACTGACAGTTCTAGGATTGTCAATATTTTAGAATAAAGACACCTTACATGGTCAATAATACTGTCAATCCTAGTACTGTCAATATTTGCTTGAATCCTTCTTCAATATTAATCAAGTAATCAATTATTCAGATAAATATCATATCAGTATTTGCTTTAATCCTCCTTTAATATTTATCAAGTAATAAATTTTCTGGATAAACATCAGTATTCTCTTCTTTCCCTCATTACTATTACCTAACACGATAAGTAATACTGTCAATATTTTAGAATAATGAACATTTTAAACATATTATCGTACAGTAATATTGATCGTGTGAAGGTGCCTTTATTACTGTACGATAATATGTTTAAAATGTTCACTATTCTAAAATATTGACAGTATTACTGATCGTGTAAGGTGTAGAAATGATGGAATGATAAGAATACTGATGTTTATCCAGAAAATTGATTACTTGATACATATTAAAGGAGGATTAAAGCAAATACTGACAGTGCTAGGATTGACAGTATTATTGACCGTGTAAGGTGCCTTTATTACATGCAACGTATTTAGATCACTGTGAATTTAGTGATTTTGAGTTGCTAATTTCGAAGATTTTCGAACACTGTGCGGCGTATGGTCAATATTTGTGTCTTTTGACGTAAACTGCCTCTAAATATATCAATTTAGTTGCAATATTAAATCAGTAATAAACGAAAACTCTAAATTTTCCAGATAGAGGTATCCTGGAACGATAACATCGCTCCAGTTTGCAACCTATCAACAGCACTCTGGATCAAAAACTACATCACCGAAGACGTCTACTACCTCTCCTACTTCCTATTCCGCATAATTTTCGTCCATCTAGCCCCATGCATAGCCCTAGTCGTCCTCAACGTGTTACTCTTCGGCGCGCTAAAACAAGCCCAACAGCGCCGCGACCTCCTCCTCTCCAAAAAGAACCAAAAATCCGAATGCAAAAAACTTCGCGACTCCAACTGCACCACCCTAATGCTCATCGTTGTCGTCACAGTTTTCCTAGTAGTGGAAATCCCGCTGGCCGTCGTCACCCTCCTCCATGTCCTATCCAGCGTCTTCACCGACTTCCTCGACTACTACATCGCGCACGTCCTCGTCCTATTCACCAACTTCCTGATCATCCTTAGCTACCCCATCAACTTCGCCATCTACTGCGGCATGTCGCGGCAGTTCCGCGAGACCTTCAAAGAGCTGTTCATCCGCGGCGCCGTTTCGAACCGGAACGGCAGCTCGTCGCGGTACTCGCTGGTGAACGGCCCGCGGACCTCCACCAACGAGACCGTGCTGTAGACTTGTTTGTGTACTTAAATGTAAATAAATAAATATATTTTTGTGTAAAACAAATGTGGTTGTGACTGACGCGTACAGGCGCCGGGCGTTTTCGGGTGATTGAGCCCTAACCGGGAACGCGCGGCCACCGGGGTACAGGGCGGGAGATGGCTGAGGGTGTTATATATACAATTTTATCAAGAAGTTATATGTAATGTAATCTGTATATATTGTTATTCTATAAGATTGTGTTCGGTGTTGAGAAATGATACTGTTGATACCCTTATGTGTTGCCTTCCCTATAATGATGATAATATTGTGTACATGTATATGATGATAAAAAATAAACACCGCAAAAAAATATTGACATTCCAATTTATTTATATATATTTTATCTTTTTATTGTTATACAGAGAAGCATTCAAGATTTAATTTAGTGACGAGTAGCGCCGGCAACATGTTATATGAATAAAATCGATCAATAACATATTATAAAAGTGTCACTAGTGAGATAAAGGATAAAATTGCATAACCCGAATTCATTTTAATGTCGATATTTTAGTATATAAATCTCGCAATACCGGGAATCCGATATGAATACAGGTATTTAATAAATCAAATATATTTGTTTTACGTATTTTTTAAATAAATGGTAATAAGTGACAGTATCCACGGATACAAATCGCCATTGCTATAATACTCTTCGCAACCGCGCGTTTTATATAATTTGTTTCAATACTACTTCACAATTATACATTTGGTTTTGATTAGTGTATACATGAAATTTCCTACATCCGAAAGTATTTCATGTCGCAATGTAAGAATGAAGGTTTTAGGTGACTTGGTAATCAAAGTCGTCTCACCAATCACTGCACTGCTAATAATGAATCCTGAACAATTTTATTAATTATTCCATTATTTACCAATAGTAGAGAAAAGTAATAATTATGATATTATTTAGACAAACTACGCTGTGATATTAAAAAAAACTTCCTATCTTTATAAGGCGTGAGGCTTTTCCGCCGATCAAGGGAGAAGCTCAGAGGAGTTTAATAAACCGGTATCTACCTTAAATTCACAGAAAACCTCTGAAAAACTGTGAAAAACTGTGAAAGGTGATTCGCGAACATTCGCTCCCCGCTGAGAATTGAACTCAAGCTGGATGTGTTATTTTATATTCTAAAGAAATTATGGAAAATGGTAAGTAATTTTCTATAATCCCTAATAATTCGTTTAAGTCCTGGTTTCCTAGGAAGCGGTCGCCTTTTTATGTCACAAAAATAGTTTTAGGTGTATATAAATTACGATGAAAAATTGTTACGATTTTTATTGCTATACAAAAACAGAGACGCATTCAAGATTGAATTTATTGACGAGTAGCGCGGGAAACATGTTATATGAATAAAATCGATCAATAACATATTTTGAAAAATTGTGTTATTCAATTATATATACTTAAATCGATTTTTGTGTATATGTATTATCATTCACTCATCACAAAAATCATTTTAAGTATGAATCGTTTTATGTTTGAATGATATCATAAGCGGTAAGTTAAAGGATGATAACGAAGGACCCCTAGATTGCAGAGTAGTGAAAATTTATATTGGCAATAATTTGTAATTTGCAATGTTTTTTATTTTTGAATCACACGTTTAATTTTAATTATTGTTGTCATATCCCGCCAAAAATGGGACCTATATAACTTTTTATTTTAAATTAAAAAAATGTTCATCAATTAGCTAACACAAAAGGCCCCTAGAGTTGATTTTAAATTTTTCTTAATTTTTAAATTACGGCATGTTTAGTATCAAAGAAAATATAATTTCAAATAATAATTAGAATATCCGATTTGTTGCATCCAGCGCCATCTATCGGACAATAGTTGCAACGCCATCACATTTTATATGTATTTATTTGATTTTTTTTAAATCATGTAATATACCGATACTAATTTATGAATTGCACTATTAAAAGCTTATTATATATGCTTTGAATGTTAAATCTTTAAATTATGACCAAAAACTATTATAAATTCAAAGGTAGCTCTAAAAAAAAATATTTTTTTAAGTTGGTTCCTCTTATACCCAATGAAGTTTCAATGTAAAGATTTTCTAATAATCGACCGGCATCACTATCAAGTTGAATTCTGTATACATTTTGACAGCTGTTTGTGATTTGCAGTTTTCATAACTAGCTGTACTAAATTTCCGAAAACCAACACTCAGCACACAATGACCGCAGAAAAACCAAAATTAGATTTGGGCGTCTTGGAGGAGGATGATGAATTCGAAGAGTTTCCAGTTGAAGGTTAGTTAAATTTTAAATACATAGAACATAACCTTGTAAAATTAAACAAAAGTAACTAACCTCAGATTTCTAGATCGCAAACATTAACTAAATCATTTTTTATTGCGAAACATGTAATCACTATCTGAAAGTGCCCTTATTATTATGATTTAGCTTATAATCATAATAATAAGGGTACTTTCAGATAGTGATTACATGTTTAAAATAAAATTTCAATATGGGTATACTCCTTTCTATTAATAAATACAGCTAATTAGCATTTATTTAATGGATTTATTAATTACATTTGTCAAGTGATGAGTTATTTATATAATAAAAGTACTTTCTTGCTACCTAAAGGCCTAAAGCACCCTGTACTTTTGTCAAGTGACTAGTCAAATATAAAATAAAAGCAGTTTGTTCATTAATAGCTAAAGGAAGGTGGAAAGGCCACTGGCCAATAGCCTAATAAAGATTGTTTTCTCTCTTCTACCTAAAGGATAATAGTCCAGTCCTTTGTTCTTCCATGTGTACATTCCTTATGTTATTTGTTCCTTTGCAGATTGGACTGGAAAAGAAAAGGATGAGCAAGACATTAGTGTTTGGGAGGACAACTGGGAAGATGATAACATCGAAGATGATTTCAACAAGCAATTGAGGTTAGTTAAACAGAAAATCATGGGATAAAACAACATTTGTTGAGTTTATTTTTACATTCTTTATCTTAAGAAATGGGATAAACCCATCCCATTCCTTAAGATAAATGGTAAACCTTACTGTGATGTGACTTCTTTAAAGAAGTCACATACTCTGTTGTGATATGTGAGATATACCTGTAGTTGCATGCTCAATTTCAAGAAAAACGAATACATAAGAGTATTATTATATGCCATGGTATTTCAAAAAGGTGCAAATCTCAATATTTAATGAAAGAAGGTGTGTGGCATTGTACTTACTGCCCTTTGTAAGTGAGGTTCTTGGAATTCACCCACCCACCCACCTTTGCTTATCATCACTCTTATTGATGAGCATTCTGTAAATCATACGTTTTTATTACTCAATTGCTTTGTCATGCTAGGTATAGAACTGTGACTGGAAGTTTAAAATTAAAATGTTTTTTTTCCAGGACTCAGTTGGAGAAACAAAAGGGAAAAACAGCAAATTAAACCCATTAGAAGTTAGAAGTCTTAATGTTTTATAACCAATCCTCCTTTCAGTTTGGTCATATATATATATAATCATTTTGTACCAAGTAATATTTTTGTTTTATTAAAGTAATTTAAGAAAATCTAATATTAACAAAATAACACATTTTTTATTACATGCAGTCTGCATCAAATCTTTCACTTTCTGTCCTTGCTCCTACAGCACATGAAAGCAATGCTTGAATGCTCCTTTCCTCACCACTTCCATAAATATATCCATTTGCCTGGAATCAAAGTTATTAAGTACAATTGATTCATATTCTATACATTAATTTTTTTGGGATGTCAATCAACTTGTGAGCAAACACATTAGTAGCAATATCTGCAGTTTTGCACTTGCCTGTGTTCTTGAGACAATACATATCATAATGAACAGTAAGGAAGCAGTAATTACAACGATTGTCATTTGAATTATATTTCTCATGTGGAAATTAAAAAAGGTATGGCGAAAAAACGTATTTTTCTGCAGTTTTTCTTGCATTGTGGGAAAAGTGTACCCCACAAAATGCAAGAAAAATGCGCCATACCATTTTTAATTACCACGCAAGAAATGGCAGCAGTAAATGCTTGAATTATCTTTCTAGCATGTAAAATAAAAGAGTTTAGGCTTTCTGCCTTTTTATAGGCATAACTTTTTTAGTTTTAAAACTAAAGAATGATATTTGATAAGCTGCTGTCATCAGAGAGCAGCTATTGTAGATTGTATATATTGTTATTCTCAAAGCAGGGGCATAATTCAAACTAATATGAATCCTCAATTCATATCAATATAGATAACACCATAGTCCAGTTTATTTTCACTGAAAATAACATAATAAATTTAACATCCAACAAACCTTATCAATGGCACTCTTCAATGTAAGCAAACTTGCATCAGAATTAACATCAAGAGGAACAAAACACACCAGACTGTAGTCTTCCACAAGGCTCACCAGAGCAGCATTGAGCTTCTTGAATTTTTTTGTAAAAGGCCCATCATCGAGCAACCCCAATAAATACTCTAAGTCTAAAACATCAGTGTAAAAGTCCAGCCCAAAATCAAGCTTGGATGAGTTCTTTTTCAATAAATCTGCCTACAAAAAAGAATAGATCAGTTAATATAATTAGTATGCTGCTTATGTACCAAGATCCTATCAAATTTATAGCTATTTGAATTGAAAATCATGCTGAATCAATATCTAATCTCAACATAAATCTAAAAGATTGCCAGCAATCTATTTTAATTTGAAATCAATTATTGTACAAAGAATAAAAAATTGTATTTAGTTAAGAGAAATTACTTTCTATATATGAGCCTGTGAGTACACATTTAAGTTGTTATAAGAAGCAAAATGCTTTGCATTTGGTATTTCTATAAATTGACATGTGCAGTTACATTTTTATTTACATATAAATTAATTTCAAGCCTAATGCCCATATTCAACAACATCCCAAAAATTGTATAGGTCCGAAAAGCTATTGAATGGATAAATTGACAATGTCAGTGTGACAGAATATGCCAAGACAAACATCAACACATTGATAAACATTTGTGATTGGAGCTTTGATGACACATTTTGTTTAATTGTTCAGTGTTTCCAGTAGAGAAAATCTAAAGTAACTATATTCTCTAGATAATGTATTTATTGTTGCTATAACAACAAATACTTATGGGTTCAATAGCTATTGATAGATTTATCAGTGAATATAGGGGTAACTCTGCATGTCAATTTACATAAATACCAAATGCAAACTCTTCCCCCTTACAAAACAACTTAAATGTGACTTACATCACTTTCATTCTCACAGGTTTATATTAAAGGAATTAAAATAATTAATTACCTTGCTTAAAACATTTACATGTGGCAATCCAATTTGCAACATGGTGGACAATGAAAGCAGCAGAGTTGAAATAAACTTTGCAGGATCAGAACAGTAATGTGAGTCAATCATATGCACAGTACACAAATGGTATCCTAATGCTTGCAGTTTCTCAAAAATATTTTTAGTAGATTTGTGATGAGTGTAGAGCTCAATCTGACCAGGCATATCAAATATTAAATAACTATCCTTAATCATAGACAGCTTATTGAGTATCCAATCAAAATTTTGCTCTAAATACTCCATGCAGTACATTAAAGCCCCATTTGGCCCCAACTTTAAATTCTCCATAACATCCTCCACACACACCAATTCCATTATATCTATTGCAGGTTTGTACATCATGTTGTCATTGGCAGGATCAAAATTTACAACCTCTACTTGCCGGTTGAGTTTTTCTTTATAAAAATCATGGACTTTAGCACAGTATGTTGTTTTACCTGAACCTGGTGGGCCTATTACAAGTTGACCAAAGAATGATTTAGCAACCTTTGTTTTCCTAACAAGTGCCATTGCTGACTTGTTTAGGTGGTATATTAAGCAGTAGTTCTGTTAGGGCTTTAATTGTTGTGGGCTCGTAGTTTCTCAAACAGAGAAACACCATGAGAGTTTTGCGTATATTCAATTTCTCAGCTAGATACCTTGCTGCAGCCTCCTGTTCGGGATTCTCGTTGCCGAAAATTGCGCTTACTGAGTATACGGGCGCTGTTATATCCAAATCGCCCTCAGGAAGGTCAACAGTTACTTTGAGGAGAGCACCAATTTTTTCGTACTGCGTTGCGATTACCATGCAGCGATTGGTGAAATCACCGTAGACGATGTCGGTATGCTCGGAGTTGATGTTGGCTGCGAATATGTTCAGGTTTGATCGATTTGAGTCCTCGCATTCGTTCAAACTCATGGAGGTCATTAAACTTGCCAGGTCCATGATTTCTTTACAACATTGTTCGGGATGAAAACAATGATGGTGTGGTTTCTGTCAAGGAGGCCGGGTTTTAAACGGCAGGGATGCCAATTGAGGGATAATTAAGGAACTAGGTTACGGTTTGGTTGAGTTCAGTTGATATCAGTTTAAATTGAATGGATAAACTAAAACCAATATTTCTTTTCGATTTTGCGTCAGCCAACCACAGACGGAGAAGTGAGAACCGGAAACACAAAGACGACGAGTAGGAATGTGGGCTATACTCAGCTCTCCGGTTTTACGGTTCTGTTACTATCTTAGCCAATCAGAGACAAAGGGGTCTATTAGGTAAATTCAGCCTGCTCTGTTACCTATGGCAACCAAATAAACAACTGTTGGTTTATCAAATACTTTGCAAACCCTACTGTAGTATTGTCTTATTTCAAATGTCACAAATGTGTGAGTGACAGGATAATAACTTATATCACCTATTTATAACGCCACTTTAGACAAATTTGTGACATTTGACATTAGGCAGTACACTACCGCTCGGGTCTAGTATTCTGTAAAGCCCTGGTTTCCTAGAAAATGTGTAAATGACGTCAAAAACGGCCGCTTTCCTAGGAAACCAGGGTTTAACTGCTGTCCACTGTTGATAGTGATGGTAGAGGTAGTACCAGTTTTTGAGAACATGAGTTCCCTATTACTTAACTAGAAGATTTAAATAGATTTAATTGTAAATTGTAAATAGATTTAATTGTATGAAAAATGTTAAATTTACAAGAATAGACTATACAAATTAGATATAACACTGATCTCCAGTTGTCAGGGCATATACAGTGAAGTCTGGAATTCACCATTCAAGGGTAGCCATTTTCCAGAGGTGTGTTTACGTTCGTCCGCGTGTTAGTTTTGACCCCATCTCATCTCAACAAATCAAACCAACCGAAAACTAACGTAAATACACGAACTGCTTCTAGTAAACACCTGGAAAATGGCTAATATCAAATTGTGAATAGCATGTACCAAAAACTGAGACAACTGAAGAGGTCTAAACCCCTTATGGTCAAACCACTAGTGAAGGAGACTATAGAAATTGCAACTATAATAAAAATTAATTCGTATCATCCACTTTCTCATCTTCTTCTTCCTCAGCTATTATAGAAATATCCTTGTTGAGTAAACTTGACAAATAAGTGTTGAATTTGACAATATTGTTTAGTACCAAACGCTCTCTGATTACCTGTCAACATAAGATTGGGTATAAATATTTCATTTTGTTGTTGTTTAAAATAATACATACATCTCTTAACTCATCGCAGATATTCGATAACTCCCTGATGTTTTGTGGCTCAACAGTTTGTAATGACAACTGCAACAACATTTTAGAAAACGTCAGGTTGATTTTCGGACGTGGTTTGTTCCTCATTTCCAAACAGAGCGACATGGCTAGGTTGTAATGAATGTACGGCCCCTAAAAACAGAATAGTGAATATTATGCAATGCAATTTTATGTGAAACCTATAGTGAGTAAATAGACACAAATGTCTTAATAAATTTTATTATAATTATTGTAGTTGAATTATGAGTTTTAGTTTTTTTTTTTTTACTATGGTGTGCAGGCTTCACCCATCGAAAATCAGTTTACTGTCTTATTTCACAATATGTCCGATATACAGCTCAAATCTGCTATTATCTACTTGTTTATTAGTTGAAGGAGGAAACTTTTACTTACATCTGTAAATAATGTACAACTCTCAATCATGAACTTCGTAATGTTATCAACATTGAGATCGGCTAGTGGACTATTTCTGGGTGCCTTCACGATCACCTTGACCGTTGGAATGATAGCAGCTTCAAATTGTTGGGCTGAATCAGGCACTCTAGGCAGCTTCTCCAGCATTAAACCTATTCGCTGTTTTAATACCTCACTAACTTCTTCTTCATCTATAGATAATAAGAGTTTAGTAACATATAAAAAAAAAACCTATCAGCTTGATTATTATTTTACCTGATGCTGGACTGCACCATTTGATGATCAACCTTGAAATGACCGAATGTGAGTGCACACGTCCCGTGAGTATCAAATTGCAAAGCCCATGGCCGGCGCATTCTTGTATATCCGAATGCTGAAATTATTTAGAGTTTATAAAACACGGCATTTTGTAATTTACCAATCCGTACCTCATCCTGCATCAAGTCCACAAGGCCCTGAATGACGGACGTCAACGACGAGCCGCCTTTGAAGACCGTCTGCTCTTCCTCGCAACAACTGTCCGAAGGATTAAGTGGCGTGGGGTTGGCGATCAGGTCCGCCCCGTATAGAAGAATAAGGTCGACGACAGCACCGATTGCCACCAACAGGACTTTGGTGTTGCTTGGCGCACCGGCTTTGTAAGCGTCGATCTAAAAATTAAAATGCATAATTGTATATTATGCAATGAATGTGTAATGATAGCTATTACTCATGGAGATTAAGTTCACGACATGAGCATTTTGGTTCTAATTGTATATCTCGGTACTTTCCTTATTTTTATGAACGCCCTAAGAGCGTTTTAAATTCGTCACTTAATTACAAAAGAAATATATGAGCCTATGAGATTGAAGTGGTGTAAGTCACATTTGAATTAAAGTCTAGGAAGAAGAATTGCAACTTGCACATCTACCGATTTTTCAGATAAGCAATTGATGCGGCTCGAGTAGTAATGATGACTTCCAATCTCCAATAAGAGCAAATCTTTAAGAAGAAGTCTATGACTATAGTTTTGGTATACGAAGATTTTAAACTAACGTTACTAACTAATTTTTCTGAAAATCCCGTGATATTTCTTTACTTACCGGTGCGCAGAAAAGATTGATCCCCACCTCAGCACTCTTCCTATCGAGCTCACAACAAAGAGCGAACGACTTGAACGCCAAACACTGCACCTCATCGTTGTCGTGCATCAACATCGGCTGTATTACATCATCTTTGAGCGTTCGCAACATCGGGCAGAGATGCAACAACTTGGACGAACTCAAAAGCGCTGTCGCGATATGCAAATACTTCATGATAACTGCCAAATCGGTTATTTTCTGTGGCGGATCCGGCGCTTTTTCCAGCTCACTCTCCTTCGTTTTAGCTAGCTCAAGTATCTCGGTCAGTTTATTAATTTCGGTTTTCAACTCTTCTGCTCGGAGGAATTCACGCTCCTGTATGCACACCTGTTGGTCTTCTTTTAGAGAGTTCAATCGCACCTTAATTTGAGCCATCTAAAACAATATAATATTATATATAACTTATACTAACTTATATTAATTTGGAAATGTTAAAAATAACCTCATAAGTAATTTCCACGTTTTTCTCCGGATTTGCCTCTACGGTGGCTGATTCCGCAGGATACATAATATCCGAAATGAGCTCACAAACAAACCGAACGCGCTCCTTCACAATAGGAATCGTAATATTCAAAGCCTCCATTATTGCAGCAACGACTTCATTGCATAGAGGGCTGTTTTGCAGCGCATACGTCGCCAAACTGTTTACACTCTGTCTGCAGGCGGGATCACCGAAATCGAATCCTGCAACCATCGAAAACATCTGTTTCAGGATGAACTGATACTCCAGTTGATCGGCATCACTCAATTCCCTGTCCACATTCAGTTTCATGTAGCTGTAAATAATTGTATGTAGCGATTTTTATTTATTTGAACTTTTTTTGAAATAACTAACTCCTGTATGAAGTTACAGAACGTCACTAGATCCGGAATAAACTTCTCGACGGTCTCATCGAACTCATTAAAACGTCGGAGGAAGTCAGTGAAAAAGCGCCAGTACAAACTAGAGTCCCAATTTAGGTCCTCTATTTTCAATAGCCTGTTTTCATCAAGTGTGAGTACTTCTAGTAGTTCACGGTGTGGTTTCGTACTGGAATTTAAATAAAATTAAAACTATTTATATAAAAATCTTGACTATATAAGCAGAACTCGATGGAAGAAGAGCAATAGGACGCGATAGTTTCATTTTCCCATGCCAACACTTACCTAAAAAGTGCATTAAGTATGTATTCAACAACAACAGTAGTGTCCTCAAGGTCCTTAAAGTCTGCATCAAGTCGCATAGCTTTCAGAAATGCCAGATAATCATCCTCATACATCTGAAGCCATGTGGGCACTAGTTGTTGAGCCATAAAGGTGCTTATGACCTTAGATTCATCCAAAAATCCATCTTTTATTATCATTTGCTTGTCGATAATCTGAAGTAATGGAAAAATTGTTGTACATTTAAAAGCAATAAAGTATATTTTTTTAAAAACCTTAAAGTGTTGAGGGTATCTCAGTGAGCGATTGTAGGCAGCTATGCGAACGTTCACATCAGTATCACGAATACGCGTCATCACCAATGGAATCACATCCCTGCGCAAGGCGACTTTCTCCACACATATTTTTCGAACCTGATAATAGATGATATAATTAATAGGCCAGATAATGAAAGTGTAAAGAATTCTAATAAATCTAAACGTAACCCAGGGCCCTAGACAATTTTTCCTGCAGGGTCTGTCACAAGAAATAGACATACATATGTATATACAACAAATATTTTAATTATAATAATAAACTTTTAATTTTTCCTTTTTTTTTTTATGAATGGGACAAGGGGAGGGTGTTAATAGGCAGGGAAATATTTGGTCCTTGTCATATGCAGAAAATGTTGTAATTTTGACCAAATTCTCCAAGTGAGTTAAAAGAAATGGTGTAGAGGCTAGAGGAGTTCTTTGAGATGTGTTTCAGGAAGAGATGTGGTAGGTCAAAGAAAGTTTAATAAGTGGAGGAGAAGAGGTAGTAGATATAGTGCCAAATTAAAACTAAACTTTTATAGAAAGAGAGAGGAAGGAAAGTGTCGATGAGGCTAGGGTACATCACATGTGCCCTGTATAGTAAAGGGAGTGACACATGGTGGCACCTTAGCAAAGAATGTGAGTGAGTGAAAGCAGAGTGGGTTGGAAATTGCAGAAAACTGAATGAATGGTTAGGAGAGGATGGGAAAGACATGAACATCTGCAGAAAGTGACATAAGAGAGGCAAGTTTTATACATACTTTTGCACTTGAATCATTCCTCATATGGTGTTTGTATTCATCTATTATGGGGCATGTTAGATCCCCTGGGTCTTGTAAAGGGTACAATGCTAAAAATGCTTGCATTCTTATATTGACCTTTCCATCCTAAAATGGTTTGAAACATGTGTATTAAAATTATTTTTAATAGAAGAAAGTAATTGTTATTGACACTAAATTCTATTCAAAAACATACATTAGCACGATCCAACATTGCCTCTTGGATATCCTCACATAAGTCTGTACTCAAATCAGCACCTGTTAATGAATCAAGTATTGTATTGATCATTTGACAGGAACGGTAACGGATCACATCACTGATATTGTCATGCATCTAAAATGAAAAAGTAGAAATCAATTAATTTGATCTATTTTCCTCTATACAAAAAGTAACTTTTATATAAACAACTTAATTCCCTATGAATTTGTTTCACCAGAATCATCTCTCTCACCTGCAGCAAATATGATACTACCTCCCGCAGAAATGGTGTTTCCACTACAGACTCATCCTCATTGACATCAGTTGGTCTGCCCTTGCTTTCAAATGCAGCACAAAACGTCCCGACAAATTCCATACTCCGTTCAGCAAATGGATGCTTCACCTTATACTCAACTTTCAATATCACACTGATATATTGGCAAAAGGCAGAGAGAAAAGAACGAAATTCATTCTAAAATTAAAAAATAAACAGATTTATGCAAAAGAAACACCACAGTAATAAATTATATTTTAATAAAACTAGATTTTTATCATTTGCAGCAAGTGCATTCACATTACAAATGTTAATAGTACCACTACTAAGGGGTACATCTTCACAATATTGTGTAGCAATATTCAAATATAACATAATAGTCCATTACACAACAAACTTATCCGATAAATTATCAACAATTATAACTTACATTCTCCATTAGTTTCAGCAGTTGCTGCACACATTTTGGATGTGATGAGACACTATGTTGGGTATTCCGTGTGATATTCACAATACTTTCATATAATATGTCCATTTTTGAATAAAATCTCATACAAGCCACAAGTAAACATAGGTTCAGTAACCTATCAGCACTAAAAATATAACTTGTTTCGATTGTTTTATCGTTTTTACACTTGTATCAGCCACAATCAGACGATTTAGTAAAACTAGCACTTTTTATTTTTACAATTTTTACTATTTCAAACAATATGAAGCCAGGTCACTCATGTAAACAATCAACCGACAACTATTCAAATTCAAAAGTTGTTACCACCACAACCACAACAAATATTGGAATATTAATAATATTAACAATATTACTTATTTATACATATATACTTATATATACCCCTTATACAAGGATATTAAATTAGTTAACTCAAAGATTTAGTATCCCTGACTACAACTACTTTCCGTTGCTCCGTCAGTTCATACGTCAGTCAATCAGAAGTCAGGTTTAAAGTGAGAATAACATAATACAAACTTGTCTATGATTGACGGAGCAACAGATAACATGAATATGGACTATAAGTATATTTATATAAATAAATGTAATACAATATCTACATCACTTTTAGATAATTTCGATATACCGAAATTTCTGAAAAAACACCTGTTATATGAGCATTATTTATCAATTATACGCAGCCAATTTCATTCATAACTGTCATCGCATACAATCTCATAACAGTTTACGTGTTTTTCTAGTGCGTATTTCACTCAAAAACGACGATTGTGCATGCATGGGTGTATTATGGACGTCGTCCACTATAATCCCCATGTAAACTCAGTGCACTCCTAGTAGTTCCCTCAAAAAATAAACACAGTGTGACTATATAACCTCACAATGGCTAATTCACCAGACGGCGACGCTGGATCCCGTTCAGCATCCCCCATGCAAAATGGAAAGTCATCCCCTAGCACCGTTACAGACTCCGGCAGTGTCAGCCTCAATTTATCTCCAGTAAAATCAAGTGAACCAAACAATTCAAGTTCATCATTTGACCGAGTCAAGAGCCCTGGTTCCAGATCACGCTCGGGCTCGCGTAACAAATCACGGTCTAGATCACGTTCCGGGTCCAGAAAGGGTTCAAGATCACCATCTGGTTCCCAAAAAAGTTCGCTATCAAAGTCAGGTTCAGTATCACCAAAGGGTTCACGTTCTAGATCGAAATCAGGATCTCGTTCACGCTCACGATCAAAATCAGGCTCCAGAAAGGGATCTAGATCAAGATCCAGAAGCAAATCTGGTTCGAGAAAAGGTTCACGGTCTCGTTCCCGAAGCAAATCCGGATCTAGAAAAGGTTCGAGGTCTCGTTCACGAAGCAAATCCGGATCTAGAAAAGGTTCAAGGTCTCGTTCACGAAGCAAATCCGGATCTAGAAAAGGTTCAAGATCACGTTCCAGAAGCAAGTCTGGATCTAGAAAAGGTTCAAGGTCGCGTTCACGAAGCAAATCCGGATCTAGAAAAGGTTCAAGGTCGCGTTCACGAAGCAAATCAGGTTCAAGAAGTGGTTCCGGTTCAAGAAAGGGTTCAAGATCACGTTCGCGGAGCAAATCAGGCTCTAGAAAAGGTTCTCGATCACGCTCAAGAAGCAAGTCAGGGTCTAGAAAAGGTTCAAGATCACGATCTAGAAGCAAGTCAGGGTCAAGATCACGCTCAAGGAGCAAATCTGGGTCCAGAAAAGGTTCTAGATCGCGTTCCAGGAGCAAGTCAGGCTCTAGAAAGGGTTCGCGGTCGCGTTCCCGAAGCAAATCAGGATCGCGAAAAGGTTCACGGTCGCGGTCGAGGAGCAAATCGGGGTCGCGATCGCGCTCTAGATCGCGATCCGGTTCGCGGAAAGGATCCCGGTCGCGTTCACGCTCGAGAAGCGGTTCCAGACGGTCACGATCGGGTTCCGGATCGAGATCAAGGAGTGGTTCACGACGGTCTAGGTCAGGCTCTGCGAGATCGCGATCTGGGTCCAGATCGAGGTCGCGGTCGGGTTCGCGCTCCCGGTCTAGATCTAGAGGCAGGTCCGGGTCGAGATCACGATCAGGTTCGCGGTCTCGGTCAAGATCCAAGTCGAGATCAAGGTCAAAGTCAAGATCCAGATCAGGTAACTGTTATTTTCAATGCATTTTTTTAAATATATATTTCTAGGATGTATAATTGTAGCAAAAAAACCTGCACTATGTGAGTGTTTTTATCAGAATTATTTTTTTACAAATATTTCTAAAAAGTCCAGCACAGTGGCTGAGTGGTTAGAGGCGTCTCGTACTGAGCATTGGGGAGCCTGAGTTTGAACCCCATTAGGGCGAATTTTTTCGAATCACCTTTAATAGTTTTTCAGAGGTTTTCTGTGAAGTTAGGCTAAATACTGGGTGATAAAACCACTCTGAGCTTCTCCCTTACCAGCGGCAAAGCCTCACGGTGATAGCCCTATAAGAAATCTGACCAAAATAGAAACACTCACATGCACCAGCACATGGCAGAAGGTTGATAACCAGTTGCAAATTGCTACAAACCCAGTAGCTACTATTAAATCATAAAAAGCATAGTTAAATCCTTAGTTTTTCTGAAAATGTATGATAAAGTAAAAAACTTGGGACCCAATAATTTGTCATTGTCACTAAATATGATGATTTAGGAATATATTCAGAGTAATTTTATGAAATTTTGATAATTTTTTGACAACCTACTCAAGTTCATAATTTGATCAAATCAAAAGTTCCTGTTCCAAATTAGGATTACTAATAATAGATTTGCAAACATTCTATAAATATTTGAGAGATTCCTCATGGCTGTTGGTTTTTAGGATCTCGTTCTGGCAATGAAGCTAAATCAAGCCGCAAGAGGCGGTTAATGTCTGATTCTGAGGATGAGGATAAAGTTGCAAGTAAACCGAAACGTATTCTGGCGAGTGATGACGAGGATGCTGGTCCATCAGAGCAAAAGAATGAAGGAGAGGAGCCGGCGGCGGCAGCTGCACCGGAGCCTGCTGTTCCCAATGTTTCAGATGATTCAGATGATGGAATTGATCCAAATAGACAAGAAGGGTAAATATATATAATAATAATTCTTAATTGGCTAGTTGGTCTATAAATGAGGTGGTTATGGCAGAGTGGGCCATCCCTAATTTTTTTCTATTACTATGTAACTTGGGTTTAGGAGACCCGATTATAGAAAAATGTGGGATGGCCCACTTTGGCATTAACAGACTCAAGTATGCAAGGCAATTTTATGTGATTTCACCCATTTATTTTTTAATATATTAAGGGTTGATGATCAATAACTAGTTTAAACAGAGTTTAACAGTAAACTCAGTTTAAAACAATGGATAGTACATATAACACACAAAAATAAAGAATATATTTTATAGGAATGATGGCGTATCTGATTTCGATGCCATGTTAGCGAGAAAACGTGAGGACCAAACTAAACGTCGCAAACGGAAGGATATTGACATCATTAATGACAATGACGATATTATCGCGCAGTTGTTGTCTGATATGAGAAATGCTTCTGAGGTAAGTCTTGACTTCAACAGTCATTTCACAGGTTATTTGATTTTTATAAAAACAAAGGGCTGGAACTTTTCATGTGTGTTTTTTAATTCCGTTTCAGGAAGATAGGAAACGTAACCAAGCCGCACAGCCGGCCACAAAAAAAATTGGTATGCTCGCGAAGGTGATGTCGCAACTCAAAAAACATGACCTGCAACTAGCATTCATAGAACACAATGTTCTGAGTGTGTTGACTGATTGGCTTGCACCCATGCCTGACAGATCCATGCCTTCACTACAAATCAGGGAGGCAATTTTGAAACTTTTATGGGATGTAAGTAATTTCTCATCTTGACAAAAAAATTTTAAATGTATTTTTATTGATTTAGTCTGTAGAGTCCTTTTTACAATTTTAAATTAATATTACTAATAAATTCTGTATTTAGTTCCCTCGTATTGACCAATCCACGCTCAAGCACTCCGGCATCGGAAAAGCTGTAATGTACCTCTACAAGCACCCAAAAGAGACCAAAGAGAACCGTATTAGTGCGGGGAAGTTGATCAGCGAATGGGCGCGGCCTATATTCAATTTGTCCGCAGACTTTAAAGGTAAATGTTTGCACATTTTGTTGTGATGTCTATAGGGTATGATTTGTTTTAGCTATGAGCAGAGAGGAGCGGCTGCAAAGGGATATGGAGCAGCAGATGCCTAAAAAGCGGCGCGAAAACGACCAAGGCCCGTCAGAGCGGGCTAGAGATAAGGACATCAGCAAGGCGCTGAACGAGGATGGCAAGCCCTTACGGCCTGGTGATAAGGGCTGGGTTGCGCGAGCGAGAGTTCCTGTTCCTTCCAATAAGGATTACTTGGTTAGGCCAAAGTGGCAATCAGAAGTCGACATTAGTAGAGTGAGTAATTACTACCAATTTTTAGAAATAAGATGATAGGTTTACGCCACTTTCAAGAACAGACTTGGTTGAAATAACTCGCATGTTTAAAGGCGAATTGAAAAAGAAGGGTATCACCAAAAACTTATTTATTAAATGTAAATATAAGATTTTGTATAACGACTTTAAACAGTTAAACAAATATTTTTGAAATGTGCAGTTTCAAGAATCCTGGCTTGCCTATTGATCAATCAATAGTATTTCGCAATAATGTTGCTACTTCTAAGCAAAAGCCAGTTACTTTTATTGATTTTTATTCGTTTATTCTTTAGAGTACGAAGAAGTCCATGAACCGTTTTGAAAGGCACTATAAGAATTTCATCGATACCAAGCGGGCCAAGCAGAGCAGACGTGCAGTGGAAATCTCCGTGGAAGGACGTAACATGCCACTCTAAGTTAATTTTATTGCAGCTCACAATTGGAGTGTTCTGATTTTCCAATTTTACCTACTGAGTTTTAGTTCTAAACATACTTGAAAATAAATAATGGACAATTACGTAACGTCGCGCATGACGGTGTTGCATTGACGTCATGATTGCAAATTGTATATAACTATCAGTAAATATTTAGTCATATATTATCATGTTGTTATCACAATTTATCTCGAGTATTGAAAACTGATTTTTCTAGGATGCGATCTTGTTTTCTAGTTGGGATAAATGGGGCGTGATTATTATGGAAAAGACACTTTTCCAAAAATCATGTTCGAGAAATTTTGACGGAATTTTTAGCTCAAACCCAAACCCCCAAGCAGGTAATGATACACAAAAAGAACAAAACAGGTGGCGATATCCAAGTTGAGCATCTAAATGCTAAACTCAGTGTTTTATTTGCCACAGAATTTTTATTTTATTTCATTTAAATCACATTGACTTCGATTATTAGTTCTGGAATCAGAAATTTCATTTTTAAGTCTGAAGGTTATTGATTTACTATCCTTCCCCAACTATGTATTTATAACTATAATTAAATTGTTGCATTCATAATGCAGACAACTGTATTCTTGCAAATGTTGCAAATAAAGTTGATATTTGTGTATTTTTATTTGATTCTTCTTCAGAACTTTCTAACATCATGTTCTAATGAACTGTGAAATTATTACTAATAATAATAATTATGTATACCTGAATGAATAAAGATATTATTATTAATAAATATATAATGGATACATGCGCACAAAAAGGTTGTTAACGCAAATAAATTTAATAAATTACCATATAACAATAATCACTTGATACTCTCCAAAATCTTATTAACAGCTTCCACGAAGCTCGGTACAACAGCCGTTGGTGTATCCGCAATTTTCGTCTCATCCCCATCTTGGTATTTTCCGGTTTGTACCAAATACGCTTGCAATCCTGCAGTTAAAGCGCCCTGCACGTCATCATTGGCATCCTAAAAGTACACGAGCAATTAATACACATATTTATAGACCTAAATGTACTACATGCATCTCCAATCATGACGGCTTCAGCTGCTGGAATGTCACCAAGGGCGGTTTGAAAGAATTGCGGATTAGGTTTTCCCACAAGTTCGGCTTTGGTTTGCGTGGCGTATTCGAGGCCTTTGACGAAACAACCAGGGCCTAGGGCAAGACCGTCGTTGCGTTTGTAATATTTTGCAGCGTGGATGCCGATTAGTGAGGCACCGGCTTGTATACAACTAAAAACAAATTTAAAAAGGCCCTAGTTAAGTTTAAGCTTTTCTCAAACCATTGACCAACTGGGGCTCTTTTTTCTTCATAATTATATTCATTAAACTATTACAATCTATGATCATATGAAGTATTGAAATTGTTGAACATAATAATTAATATTTTTGAAGTGCCAGACCTATCAAATGATACCATAGCATATCCACCATATGCCCACATATAATAGAAGCCAGAACAAACCTCCTGCTGTATAACTTACCGAAAAGCTTCATTTAACCGTTCATAATGAAACTCCTCGGGTGCTAGCCCAATAACAACCGCATCAGCCTTCTCACCCTTGCCACACTCCAACCCAACAAAATCTTCAAGCGCCTCATGAGATAACAAAAGCATTGGCTTGAGCTGCCTACTGAGTATCAACTGCCTAGCCACACCTAACGAGCTGTGGATTTCTTCAGGCTCTAACTGGAAGCCCAATGATGTCAGGCGCTTGTGCAAAAAGCTTTTGCTCTCCTTGGTGGTGTTGGTGACGAATTTGATCTTCAAATTCGATTTACGCAGTCTGAAACGAAATAGTTGTAATGTGTTGAGGATGATGTGTTGTTGAGGTACAATTTTAAGGCTTCCACAGCACCGGGAATTACTGTATTTTCCACGTGGAGGGTGCCGCTTAAATCGATCAACACCGCACGGATCATTTTGGGGCTATCACGATGAAATTTTGAGGTTATGATACTATGAATTTAATGCCACAGCGATAGTTTTAGTCATTATTATTCTTAAATTTCTCTATGCTTTTATTGTTAATTGAGATATGCAACATATGGATAAGGAGTTCGAGTTGGTTTCAAATATTCACAACTCTTTAGTAAAATTGGTTATTGACTATCATATTTATATGCAATTGTTAGCATAATTGTATCTATGATACTTGATACCGACCTTCAGATCTCACATTTGATAAGCAGGAGTGCTAACTACTGCACACTGTCTTCTCTTCTTATTTTACATAAGTTTAGATGGTAACTTGAAATACAATACCTACCAGGTTTCAGAGAATAACAACAAAGTATTATAATCAACTTACATAAATAGTATGATATGCCAAAGTATAGTTCTTAATAAATGTTCAATAAGGTACAATACAAATATGTATATGGTCCAAACGTGACGTCACACAACCAAACTTGGTGGAATATGTGGGGAAATAATTGAAACCAAGGCGCTGCATATGAGACTGAACTTGTTTAGCATATATAAAACGATATGGTCTAATCACGGTGGTAAATATAAGATAGATAAGTCATATAAGACCTATAGATATAACTGAAGTTGACTTTCCAATTGGGTTGAGTGATCATACCTGATAAAATAGTATTACTTGTAAAGTCGGACCAAGCATACAAATTTGAGATGTGCTAGGTCCATACATAATTCCGACCCTGCCTATTGTATCCAATATATTTTGTATATTTTTACATAAATGCACAAGATATTTTAATTCAAAAAAAAAAAAATTAAAGCTGATTATAAATATGTATGTGAGATATAAAGCATTAGTGGTTTATTCGATGGCACACAAGTCGTTTGCAAAAAGCGGTGCATCAGTTTGGAATGTTTGGTCCACTGTTGATTGACTTAGTTGTCGGCGGCGGTCAGCGCCATCACGGTGAAGTTGACGTCATCAGAGTCGCGCGCAATAAACTCCTTGCACACCTTAGCAGCATCCTATCAACATAAAGCAGACAATTTAAAACATTCATTAATAAATGGCGTGCACTTCAATTTCTTTAATTAAGACGGAGACGCTTCAATCCCAATTTATATTTGTAGATCCCAATAACTACGATACTAAATACATTTAATGGAAGAGACCACAGATACAGGCAAAAGATATAGAATCTATAATGACATCTATGATATAAAAAAAAATAATTACAGACATTCTTGACAGGATCTTTTTCTACACATACCCATTCATTCTTCAGAAGGTTCTTTGATATCTTGCAAAAGGGAATCGCGGATCTAAAAGTTTGAGAAACATCTACACCAAACTGCAACCTAATTTTATAAAATTGTTTGGTATCATGGTTTTCCAAATTTTCTATGTCTTTTATTATCTTTTTCTTTATTATTGCATCACCCCTGTGTGTTTACTCATAGCCCCCTTATGAGTAAACATACAGGGGTGATGCAATAATAAAGAAAAATTGAAGAAGCAACAACTAAAGTTCCCCTGAACGGTCTCACAGAAGACTATATTGCCCACTTTGGGAAACACTAATCTACACTGTAGATGATGTCCACTTTCCGATACTAGCCCTCTCGTGCAATTTTACGAAGGAGCTAGAAAGGAAATTTATTAGTTAATCACCTCGAGTAATGTTTCTGGGGTTGTAGCCCCGTGATTGATGGGGAACTCCTTGCGTCCGTCCAGCTCGTACAGAGTACCATCCTTGTGCACCAGTGCGACAAAGTGATGGTTCACCTGCTCATTCGGATTAACCTCAGTTTGACCTTCCTGTGCAAGCTCTGCGTGCATGTTGATAATGTCAGCGGATGCTGCCTGCAGCATAGCGCCTCGCTCCTCCGGCGAGAGGTTCTTGGAGTCCTCCAATTGCTTCTTGAATGTCTCATTGCTGAGCTCTAATCTGTTACAAGAATTGTGCAAAAATGCATTCAGAACCAATTTCTAATATTCAGACGAAAACTACGACTACGAATTTTAACCCTTTCTATCCTCAAGATTTTATGAAAGCAATTGTATCTGGACTAAATACTGTTCAACGTATATAGTCCAGATACAATGACCTACAAAACCCGTCACGACATCTCGTATTTCCAAAAGCGACAGATAATCATGCGTCTTTTGGACGCCGAGTCGGCCAAGACTGGGACAGATAAACCCCAAGCGATAATCTCACGAACAAGCAGCGAGGTCATCAAATTATTATAATATATATATATATATATATATATATATATATATATATATATATATATATAATATGAATTTGGCTTAAAAATTCATTTTGCATGGAAAATTCTATATTTCTGTCTTCTATTAGTCAACTAAAGGCTAGCATTAAGACTAGAAAGTAAGAAGTGACAACAACCGGTCCAAACTTGGCATGGATGAATGCTCACCACAGTAACAGAAGGTGAAAAATAACAGAGAGCTAATTAAGGTAGTTTAGACATGTGTGCCATATAAAGAAGGAAATATTAACAAGGAGAGTAGTGTACAAAATCAGGGTACAAAGGAAACACTACAGGGGAAGACCAAGAAAAACATGGGAGGATGGTAATAGAGAAGAAGGGAAAAGAAATTTATACCATGGAAAGCAATAAAACAGTTATGACTTATTGGTTTTCATTTACTCACTTGTCAGTATTATTTGCAACAGCATGAAGCAATGCAATGGTTCCACAAGCATTCGACACCAGCTGCTTGATGTAGTAAATATCTTCTGCAACCTTTTGGCCTTTAGCTTCAATTTCTAACTTTTGGGCAGCAGAATGTTCATAATACTAAAATTGTAATAGAATTTAATTAATGGGCTGCACAAGTAACCTGCGGTGACCACCTTAGGACTGCATGGAAATAGCAGAATTACAGATAGAACTGGTTTTGGCACCCATGCAAGAGATTCCGAGTCCAGTCCAAACACGTCCACCAATTTCCACTCTTCAGACACACCCAGATTGTGCAAGAACTATACAAAGAAATTGTTATAAATACAAGTATATCTGGCTTTCTGACTATAAAGGGATAAGCTAGTACTTCTCAGAGGAGGCACACTCAATACAGCTTGGAGAGGGTGATGGAGGCTGTGTTGGTGAGGAAGTACAGCAGATAGAAGGTTAGCTGATTTGATGAGGAGTGACATGAGTTCAAAGGTTCAACCAGATGAAGAGGGATTTTGAGTGTATGTGAAAGGAAAAAAGTGGATGAGATTCAGTAAGCGGAAAAAGGCTCAAGATGTGTATTTCAGAGTAAGGAGTATTAGTAATTAGTGACAGGAGAAGGCACTGTTCTTGGGTTGTGTTACCTTTTTATTTATCATCAATAATTAGATTACCAACTATAGTCAAAAATATACTTTTATTAAATAAGCTAGACTTCATACTTATATTAAGATGTAAAATTATTGTATTTAATTTAGATTTGATATGGAAAAGATTGTGTGAATGGAGTTTAAGTTTTATCATTGATTTAAGTATTCAGTATAAATAATTCATCAACAGTTTCATAGAAATGAAAAGTAAATTAACTTAAAAAAAAAAGAGGTAATTTTTGTAAATAAAAACATATCATTCTGTAGAAGAATTCTTAAATACTAAGCCTGCAAATTAACATAAAGATGTGTTAGAGACAGCTTGTTTTGACACTTTTACAAATTGTGTGAATATTTTTAATGATAATAAATATTATTATTATTAAATTATACCATTTTAGAATTTGACCTTGAACCGATATTATTAATCTGTTTTGTCACTTACATGAGTGTTTCCGTGATATTTCTAGACGCTTATAAATAGCATTCTGTGAATTGTTTATTACCTTGTTCATAACCTGTAAACAAACAAGAAATTTTAATTACTCAGAGATTCAGAGGTGGGCGTCTGCCGGTTACTTACATCAGGGTTCGATTCCAAAGGTAGCCACGCCATTTTTACAAGATTTTACGATGCACTGCAGACTGCGGCCTGGTTTGTTGTGAAATATTCAGTCGGTGACAATTGCCTGACAACGCAAAAATCAATCGGTAAGTTTCGAGCCGCTACTCATTCGATGTAATGAAATTCTGGCAAATGACAATTTGGTATTACAGTTCTAAAGTAGTTCAAATGCGTCGTGTAAAGGTGCGTTCATCGAGTTTAGTGACATAGTAGTAACCTTAGAAATTAGGGTTGTCCAAAATCCACCAGTTGTAAATATATATATATATATATATATATATATATATATAAAACAAAGTTTTATCAACGGAACAAGTATATTTATTTTGTAACTAAATTCCATAAATTACAACTAGTAATAAATATGTTTATTTATTAATCTGAGAATAATACCATTCATTTAATAGTGTGCATCACTAGTTTCTGATTACCTGCTATCATTTATCAGGAGCTGATCTAAGCCAGCTAAAACCAGTCGAGAACTTCTGACCAATAAACTAAAGTAGCATATATTAGCTGTAGCTTTATTTTTTTATATTTATATTATTTAGTTACATTATATTAATAATGTATGTGTTTGTTAATGTGTAATATTTGGTTGTAGCCATGTAAACATTTTGTTAATTCTGTTAGGCAATAAATACATTTATTTATTTATTTATAAAGATATCATAACAAAATTGACCATATTGAAAATATTTATATGTACTTTTAACATAATTTGTTACAGATATTTTTAATAAATTCCAACAGGTGGTGGGTTTCCAAATAAATGTTTCCACGAGACAGGAAAAACCACATCCTTCTGCACAAAACTCCCCATTAATTGTTGAATTAAATCCAACATTTGTATAGCATCAGGCCTGTTGTCACCCTCTGATGTATATTTTACAAGCAGGGTGGATTTAATTAAAGGATTTAAAATTGCATAAAGCTTCCCAGCAAAGCCCCCACCATGTACAATACTTTCATCATCAAGTTTTAAAACATTATGTTTAGCAAACATCTCTTCAGTTGCATGATTAGATTCATATCTATATTTACTTGATTGGACATCATGCATTTCATGTGCAAATGAGCTGGATAGCAGTACAACAGATTTCAGTTTCAGTTGGGCAATTTTATCACATAGTTCATTGAAGAATTTAGTAGTGTATTTGCTATCAAGACATGTTCGGAGTTGGATTGTTGCTACTTTTATGTCTTCATTTGCATATAGCTCACATGCTGTACATACTTCACTGTTGCCTTCTCGGAAAGGGTCGCTGCTTACAAGGGGTACGATACCGGGGTGCCAAATTGTGGCCACTTTTTTGAGGTTATAAGTGGAAATCAGTAAATCCACCGTTAGTTGAGGTACATTCCCTACTGATACACTGGGGATGATTAGGGTGTATTCACTAAGGCTGATTGGTGTGATGAAATTTATTAATTTACACATACTTGCTGTGACAATTTGATAAATGTAGGTTTATTATGATTATCTATGATGACTACTGATTTTGTTGTTGTCAAAACAAGTTGGTTATGTTGGTAGCCTAGTTAAATAATACGGTTGGTTGCATTGGATTTAAGGTTCTAGAAACATAATATACATGTAAATGAGCAGTGTTGTTGTGGCTATTGTCCGATAGGTGGGGCTAGTTGTACTGAAAGTATGAATACAAATATTTATTACCAGAAAATTTAAAAAGGATAGTTATATAGTAGTATTTATTATACTACCATGAATAAACCATGATCAATTTCAATTGTTACAATATGCTTATTATAATAGGTATAACCAGACAATAATAAGAACCAAAATAAGGCAAGAACGACTGGCTGGCACAAGAATGTGGAGAAATTGAACAACTACAGATTCTACACGACGGCCTCAAAAAAGGCAAGGGTATATTAAGAATCTCTTTGCAGACCAAAGAGCAGATAATCACACAAGCTAAGTAACAACCTGACGGGTCCGCGAATCATAAAAGGCAAAATTTATAAAGCAAAAAAAACAGAAAAGAATAATAAAGCAGCAGGTTAGATATATAGTAGTATTTATTATACTACCATGAATAAACCATGATCAATTTCAATTGTTACAATATGCATATTATAATAGATATAACCATTAGATAATTTATAAAAATGGAGACATGTTCACGATAATTGTCTATTCAAAAAAAATGTGCCTGCTTTAAATGGGCTCATCATGATTCTGCATCTAGAATCATGATGAGCCCATTTAAAAGAGGAACGATTTTTTTGAATAATTAGGCACGGGATGATTTGGGTTACGGTGACCCACACGCACTGTGGGCCTTAACAATCATAAAGCACGAATAATGGTCATAAATCATAATACATGGCCATAAAGGACGAAAAATTGCACAAATATTAAAAAGCATACAAGAAATTTCTAAAAAGGCACCGAATAAGGAAACATGAAAAATTGTCCGAAAACACAAAGCACGAAACATTGCTCGATAAAGCAAAAACATGTTCGGGAATAATCAATATAAAGCACGAAGCAAAGCCCCAAAGAACGAAATTTCGAAAAAGGCAGTCAATGGCTATAATGTACGAAACAAAGCCCCCAATTGACAAAGTACGAATACTGACAATAAATCATTAATCATAGCCATAAAGCATGAAAATAACGAATACTGGACGAAAGTATGAAAAATGGCTACAAAGTCTTAAATTTTTTTCCAAAAAATGACCGCCATTTTTACAGTAAGCACGAAAAAAATGCAAGAAGTTAGGAACAATGACCATAAGGAACGAAATATATCCCAAAAGCAAGATACACTGCCCGTTAAAGGAAAAATAATTGTACAAATAGCATATAGATTTATATGAATTGAAAAATATAGGTAGCATGAGAACGAAAAAATGTAATGAACAAATTAGTAGCTTAGATTTTGTTTATTCTTTGTTATTATATAATTTTAGCAGATGTGCAACGACTACCGGCCCGGCGTTTCTACAGGTGGAGAGCCCCAATAGACCCAATAATATAGTCCAAAATAAAATAGATTTTATACTAATTAACAAAAGATTCGGTGCATCCATTACTTGTCCAGACGCGAACATCGAATCAGACCACACACTACTCGTAACAGACGGCACAACCAAGCTCTCAAAGCCAGTCAGACCACCTCCCCAATGTAGGATAGCAGATCACCTCCTCAACGTAGGATAGATCTTCAGAACAATGCCGAAATTGGAAGCCAATATACCAACAATCAACGAAGAAGAAAATATGACCGGTTTTTCTCATAGACCAATTATATTTTCTTCAAATGATCATGATAAACAGCACACACAATTAAGTAGGTTTCAAAACAAAAGACAGAACATAAACATGGAGGACGGACGAAATCCTGTTGTTAAAGGACGAAAGGCGCAATATCGAGAGTAAAGGCATCCATCAAGTATAAAATTATTCAGACAATAATAAGAACCAAAATAAGGCAAGAACTACTGGCAAGAATGTGGAGAAATTGAACTAGATTCTACACGACGACCTCAACCTGCACAGGTAACTAGAGAAAATGCAAGGGTATATTAAGAGTCTCTTTGCAAAGACCAGATAACCACAGAGAGCCAAGTGACGGGTCCGCGAATCAGTAAAGGTGAAATTTATAAAGCCAAAAAAAACAGGAAAGAACAATAAAGCAGCAGGTTTAGATAAAGTTTCATCGGAAATCCTGAAACTCCTGTATAAAAACGGCATTGCCATATTACATCTTCAACCAAGTGCATGGCACCGGTGAGTATCCCAATGGCTTTCATCAACGTTCATAAAAAGAAAAACGCTAAAAAGACCATAGACTCATTATCCTTATCAGTCACACCTTTTAAACTGTTCCTCAAAATAATTCACCAAATATATAGAAAATGTGAAAGAATTTGGATTCAGGCAGAATCCTAGAAACAAGAAAAATAATTGTTGTAACATAAGAGCTATTACAAAATTATTATGAACAGAGAAAATCTGTATACCTATGTTTCATAGACTACGAAAAGGCTTTCGACAAAGTTCAATACCACAAACTCATTAATATCCTGAAACCATTGGACATTGACCAAAAAGACATTCGATGCATCAAACTGGCATCAAACAGTCCAAGTTAAAATCGAAAACGATATAACCAGTGAAATCAAGATCCGCAGAGGATTCACAGGGATGTGTTATGTCGCCTCTCTTGTTTAAGATTTATTCTGAGATCATATTCCTGGAAGCACTCACGAACCTTGAAAAAGTCATAAAGGTTAACGGTATATGGATAAACAATATACGATATGTAGACGACACAATATTAATCGCCGATAACTTAGCCGAATATCTTTAAGAACTCGTCAATAAGATAAGAATCAGAATTAACTAATAAATATTGAGAAAAAAAAATAATGGTTATAACCCGAGACCCGCACACAGCAAAGGACGCGGTAATAACGGTTGGAATCCATAGAATAAGTCTATAAGTATCTGGTTAATATAGCTAACAGAGAACTGGTCATCAGACGCCGAGGTTAGATGCAGAATTAAAAATGCACGCAATGCATTCATGAAATAAAAATATAAAAATAAATTCTTATCCTCACCGACTTTGATCTGAACCTTAGAATAAGATTAGCAAGATGATACATATGGCCAGTGCTCCTGTACGGCAAGGAAGGATGTACCTTGAAAGTAGCATCAATGAACAGAATTGAAACCTTTGAGGTGCGACTCTACCGAATAAATAACCAATGAGGAAGTCCTGCGACGGGTACGCAAAAAAAAATTTCAACATATTTAATGAAAGCATAAATATGTACGACGAAGAAATAGAAGAAATAAAAAACTTCAAAGGAAAAATAAAAGAGAGCTAACACCACAATAACGCAAAGAACAAAGATGAACGAGACACCTGAGAACCTTCAAAACCAGGAACCACACAAACATCCAGGAAATGGTCACCGAACAAAGGGAGAAATTTAAAATGTTTTTATTTTTATTTAAGTTTTTTTTGTATATGTATATGTATATGTATATGTATATGTATATGTATATGTATATGTATATGTATATGTATATGTATATGTATATGTATATGTATATGTATATGTATATGTATATGTATATGTATATGTATATGTATATGTATATGTATATGTATATGTATATGTATATGTATATGTATATGTATATGTATATGTATATGTATATGTATATGTATATGTATATGTATATGTATATGTATATGTATATGTATATGTATATGTATATGTATATGTATATGTATATGTATATGCATATGTATATGTATAGAAACGATTATAATAATAAATAATTTTTGATGAAAAAAATCGTGAACTTTTGACTGCAATAAAAAGAAGGAATACTGCATATCTAGGATACGTGATACAAAATCAGATGTATAATATACACTACAACTTATCATTGAAGGTAAAATTGACGGAAAAAGAGGACCCAGGAGGAAAAAAGAGATCGTAGCTGCGACAATGGACCATCGAAAGTCTTATTCAAAAAGGCAGGAATCGCGAAGAGATTATATTGTCGCTAACATCCATTAATGGATATATGCATAATATGCATATACATAACATGCATAAGAAGAAAAAAACGATATTGCTATTATATATCTGATATACCTATGCGTAGTATTATAAAACAAAATAATGAACATATTAGTTATTTAGATACACACTATGATAATAAGCAAGTATCTAAATAACCAATTTGTTCATTAATTACAAACAAACAACATGCACCATATATTACACAACTGACATTAATAAGCGCTAAAAACAACAATTTACCTCCATAATTAGAACGATGACAAAGCGTAAATACGTTATACGCGTCTTAATTAAAAATTTAATTTAGATAAAAAAATATTGATCTTAATTAACAACGCGATGGAAAAACGTGTCTTAATCAAGTAATAACTCTCGCGCGCCGGCCCTAAAACTCGACCCTTTTGCGCGCCCCCAGCATCGTTATTTTAACGATGAAAGGCTATATTATTTTCATATCTGCTGGAAAGAAAAACAGTTTTAATTTTAATTAGCGCCATGGCGCGGGTAATTCGGTTTTCAGTACGCACAACGAATGTAATTTCATCTGTTTAGTGCTTTTGATTGGGAGTTTTAGTGCGAGGGGGGCGCATGTTTAATTAATTCGCGTGCAACGAACAACAACAAAAAATAACAAACATTCCTTGACCGCGCCTTGACGCGCGCATTAATTAACACATTTTAATTAAACCAAACTGCTAATTTTGCTGTCTGCGCATTAGAGTATTATAGAAAATAATTGTGATTGTAATTTAATAAGCTCAGAAGTCAATTATTGGAGCTTGTAGGTTTTAGTCATGTCAAGCCAAGATTTATTATCAATATTTTAGTGAATAAAGTAGATTTTTCTTCAAAATTAAACTTTTGTGTCTTGATATTATCTTATTTAGGGCTATGCATTATTTCAAGCTCTATATGCTATTTTTACGTGGGGTCATTTACGTAGCTGGTATTTTTCTCTTGCGAATTGAGGTTTCCTCGGTTTAATGTGGGGGTTCCTCAGGTTAATTTGGGGGGTTTCACATTTTAACTGGGGAGGTTATGGGTTTAATCGGGGTTACATGACACCTGCCAGGTGAGATAATTAAGATAATACCTTTACTGATACGAATATTCTTACGATTTAGTTCCCACGCCAAAATATCTTATCACCTATTCGTGTATTATTAGATTCAAAATGTGTGATGTTAGGAATCGCACCCCAGCTGTTTTCGTGCTATCATGAGAAGATAGATTTTGATTCTAAAATGTTCAAGTAATCACAAAGAGCGAATTCCGCTGATAAACTCAACAAAATATTTACAGGAATACTAAACTTGATTCATTGATTCGTGGATCCGTCATTTATTACTCACATAAAAGTGTACTTTTATTACGGCCAAAATTAAATTCCATCTGTTAATTGAATAGAATAGCGGGGTCGCAATTTCAAGCACCCTACTAAATCAATAATAACCGTCCTGCCGGATCTTTATTGGGGTCCTGTTCGCACCTTGAGCGGTGGCATGTAATATCGCAACATTTAAGGCTGCGACATAAAAAGCCCGTTCAATACACGTTTCACGGCGTCGTCTCGGGGTCGGTTTGAAAAGCGTCAGCAGCGGCGGAAAAAAAACTAGGAGTGAAAATTTTCGTAAATTGGGTAGTTGACGGGGGCCCCCGTCTCGCTTTGATGTCCGTAACACGCTCAGCAGATGTAACATTTGACAAAGGCCACGTTATTGATATGCGCCCCATCTGAATACCGAAGGTGGCGGCGCCACCCTCTAAAAGCTTCTGAAACAGCAAAAACAACACACACGGGCGGTTTATATTTTAAAAATTCAATACGACCGCACGTGTCGCTTCGATTTTGTTTGCTTTTTTGGATGCTGCATGTGTGTGTATGGATCTGGCTTATCGGGGGGTTGCTCAATTATCGGGTACGTGACCGCAATTCGGGCGCGCGGGCCGCGCACCGAATTTAATTAGGAAATGATTGCGTCCAGTGGAGCCCCTAATTGGAAAACAATTGCGGCGCGCCGGCGGAATGAAGCGCGTATTAAAATCGGAGCGTAAAACGACTGCCGCTGTGGAGGCGGGTATGAATAGAAAAAAAATAACTTGAACGAGGCGGTAAATTGGGGCGCGCATCTGATCGGATCGGCGCACGTAGGCGCTCGGGTTATATCTGATCGGATAAACCGCCGCCGTTCGTGGACGGCGGATGCCTTATAATATCCGTTGCGGTAGTTATAATTAGAAACAAATTGATTCAAAGAATATTTTTTTGTAGTATATATCATTTCCTTTGAAAATCATTTGAGGTTTGTGTAGCGATTTATACACATATCTTCTTTAATGGTAATACTTATAAGATATAAGTTTACACAAGTCAATATTATGTTATAAAGAAGATGTTACCCAAGAACTGGAAATTCAGGAGTTCTTGGGTATCATATTCTTTATAACATAATATTGACTTGTGTAAACTTATAACTTATAACTATTACCATTAAAGAAGATATGTGTATAAATCGCTACACAAACCTCAAATGAATAAAATTAATATTGAAACAATCATGGATAGATATTTCTGAATATTATGGTAAGGAGAAATAAAATATTTATATCAGGACAGATTTTATTTCATTATTAGTTAATTCAGTTAATTTATCGGAAGGTGGTGCTCGTGTATTTGATGCGGCGTCTACCATATGGTATTTCATCTTCAAGACAGGTATTCGGATTTGATCCGAAACTGTATTTGGATAAAATCTAAACGTACAATGCAGACCATAGTGGAACAAAAAAATATTTAGAAGGCTGCCTCAAAATTGATATCAATTACTACTACACTATTTCAGCGAAATAGGATATAGTGTCAGATTTACATGCATATTTCGCTGAAATGGAATACCTGTCTAAAGATGAAATACCACATGGTAGACGCCGCATCTAATACACCTTGACCAAGAGCACCTTGACTCCCGATAAATTAACTGAATTAACTACTAATGAAATAATATTGCATGGATATTCTATGGTTTCACTGTATTTTATAAATGATTTTTTAATATTGAATTTAAACATCGCGAGAGGTGGTTCCGCCTCTTAATTCATTAGTATCCCCTGCATGTCCGCCGACCATCCATCATCGCGGCCGATGAACGTCTCGGTTCCGTTTTGATCACGTTAATGCCCGGCCGAGTGAAATATATGGAGATTAAAACATCGTAAAGGATCATTTATGCTTATGTGGGGTCCGGTTCACGCACACAAAGTTTTACTTTTTAATAGCACTCGAGTGGTGTGTAAAATTTCAATTTACCTACAGCGGTTGTAATTTGAATTTTCATCATAAAAATCGTGGAGTGTTATAAAACGTTCAATTTACACTTTTGTTACAGTTGCCCAGCTCGAGGATGATCGACAAGAACTAGTCACTATATTTTTTTTTGATACTGATCCGTATCGATGCGTTGGTAACGGGGTAATTGGCAAGGGTTCTGTATCAGAGAAGTGTGAAAGATTTTTTTGCCATTTGGAGCGATAAAAAACTTATTAACGAAGGACGTAATCATCATAGTTACGGCTCTGATAGGATTACTAGTGATGAGGTGATTTCGAGAACCGAGAGCAGCTGTTCTCCATTCTTAAGGCGAATCTTCGAAAATCTCGTTCGAGGATTCGAGCTGAAAATCTATTCGAAAAACGCGTTGTGAGACTATCTGAATTACTGCTACTTCTTTTGCGGAGTGTATAAACCGTCGCCCCAGGAAAAACTGGAGGGGTACGCACCGAGAAATAAATTTATTTCGAATTAATGAAGCATTTTGTGATAATTGCGCGGATGTCTATAAGTCTATGTTTTCGATTATGAAAACTTCTCGATTTTTGAATGTTCTGGAGAACGAAGTTCTGGATTCTCCCTATCACTACTTATTACATTGATGATTCATTCTAAAAGATTTCATGAACTCTAATAAAGAATTTACTACTACTATACAAAAGAGAGGGGCGAATTTGCACGTTTAAACGAATAGTTGCGACTGATCCTGCTCCTATTGAATAAAACCGGTTTCGTTTATCGTTCGTGAATTGTTCGGGGCTATTCTAAGCCAGCTAAGACCAGCCCAGAACAGCTGCCGAACGATAAACTAAAGCGGCTTAAGAGTGTTGTTAGGTTGATCCGAAATCACATCCTGTCCCGAGCACAGCTACCGCCCTTGGCGTCACATGTGCGTCTAGTATTTTTCCCATCACTATTTACACCGTATATATATATATATATATATATATATATATATATATATATATATGTAATGTATATATAAAGAGCATATTTTTAAAAAATTCGGGGAGTAAAACGTGGTTTTATAAAAAAAAGATATAATCGCCTATGATTTTCTACCGTTTTCTACTACATTTACACATTTAGAATAATTCAACATAGTTAATATAGCACACAATAAATCACCCATGCAGATATTTTTCATAAAATGTAATATGTATCCACGTTCTACTTATATTAGTACACCTTAATTGCATATCTCCATCCCACACATGGCCAGCCAACATTAAATCCCGTTTATTAATAATTTCGGTATCCGTTTATCATGCAGATTCCACGTGATATATCACCGAAACGGACATGCCGCGCTCGGCCCCCCACATAAATATGTATACGTCCATATCTAAATTAAATGTCGGGCGGCTTTTTGGGGGTCTAACGCAAGAGTGGCCTGCAATCGCCCGAAAGAAGATTAAATTTGCGTCCTGATGTTTATTTTGCGCGATGGATATAATAAGCCCCCCTCTTTGCGAGGCTGCTTTTTGCTTGCAGACCGCCATAATCCATTTCTATCAAAAAGTGGTCAAGAGTATAAGTTAAATGTTGGGTTTAGGGATTCCGAGAGGTGAATGTCAATAAGAGCTTGAGGGTGAACAGCGAACAAATGGATATTATTTAATATTAAAGCTAGAAGGAAGTTGAGTTGTTAAATCTAATATTTTTAAACAATGAAGAAATAACCAAATACGGAGAGATTTTACATTGTCCTCAAGACAAACATAAAAGTTTATAATAAAAATATGTAATAAACATTGTATGACATTCGAATTTATGGAAACATTTAATGTTGCACCAGTTTCAATATACAGGCTGAGCTACTAGCTCTATGACAAACTCTGACAGGTGAAATCTGATGTGATTCTAAGAAAAAAATATTATATGAACATAGTTCCGATTCGTTTTAGTTACAGAGTTATAGCACTATCAAATATGTTAAAAACCATGGAAAAATACAAATGTTGTACAAGTGACATTAATTATTAACTTCACTTTTAGTACTATCACTGGTTTGATTCGTTTTATTTTATAATTATTTAATGTCAGTATAAACCCAGCCTTATAGGTTTATTTTTATTTTTCTTATTACTTTGTATACCTACTCATACAAAGTAATAAGAAAAATAAAAAAAAACCTATAAGGATGGGTTTATACTGACATTAAATAATTATTAATAAATAAAATAATAATATACTGAGAAGAATCAGTGGAAATAAGGAACATATTATATTATTTATGTTCACAAAATAAGAATATTCATTTGAAAATTAGTTATTAATAAACAACTAAACTGGTGGGGACATTTAATTAGGATGGACAAAAAGAATCAAACAAAACAGATATGGGAAGCAAGAACTGGATATAAAAGAAGTAGATCAAGAAAAGAGTGGGACAACAGAATAGAGAAAATAATAATCAAGAAAGGACAGTTATACAAGCAAGAGAACTGGCGAAGAACAGAAAAGAGTGTAAAAAATTTACAAATGTATAAACAACAACAATAATTGGTAAGTAATGTAAATGTAATAGCCAACACTGAGGTAAAAGGCAACTAGATAATATATATATATATATATATATATATATATATATATATATATATATATATATATTATTTCATCATAAACCCACCTTAATCCTTTGAAATTGATTTCTTATTTATAATTTTATTGATTATTTATTATTTTATGTCAGCATAAACCCACCTTAACTGTATACCTTTCAAAATGATTTAAATACATTTTTTTAATTATTTATATATGTTATAGCTACTTTGGTTCTTAATGTTGAAATACAATTATATACCTAAATACCTTCTCTATTTAAGTCTAATTGTATTAGTGTATTAGTTAGTATAGTAGATATTTATATAACAATATCAATTATGTAAGCAACTGTAAATCTATTATGTGAGAATATGTTGTACAAAAAGAAATATTAATCGCCACTTAATGAAGCCGCATGTTTACTCAAGGCCCGTCACGATTAATCCGAGCCCATTTATTATCCCCTCACAGGGATTTTTCTCGGCGCACATTAACGTCAACGTGTCGGGGCATTATATTGTTTAAAAGTCGTTTAGATCCGAAAACGGCCGCCCCCTCCGGCCGACACGCACGCCAACTGATACTTGGCGATGGCCGGGATAACACACGCATAATTATACGCTTTTAAATGAAACTAATATTAACGTATCCGTTTTTTTTCTCCTATTTGTATTGGGGAACACTTAAGTCTATCAGAGATTTACTGTTGGCATATGTGGTTTAATTAGAAACTGATTCCTATGCGGCGCTAGGGGCAAGACGTATGTCAGAAAATAGTATATTACATAACGAGCATGTAAAGTGAAATATTTATCTAAAGCTGAAATCACGCAAATGCATTAACTATGTTTCATATGATTCTAAACGTCATCTGATTGGCGTTTTAAGGAGCCCGAATAATAGCCCCAAATCGTGATTCTAACGTGAAAGTTCAAAAGAAAAAGAAAATAAGATAATAATACAATGTCCAGCACGGACGTGTGAGGTTTTTCGAATAAAAATTTTAATGTTTTTTATCATACGTATGGATATGGTATTGACCTCTATCCGACTCTAAAGCGACACCTGGTGTCTAAAAATTGAGGTCCTGAAATGGTGTAAAATTCATATTTACATTGATTTTGTATGGTGTTTCAGATTAGATTACAGTTCACTCGATTAATGATTCTTCACGTGTATGGTCTCGTCGTGTTTGTCTCACTTTCCGCTATCAGATTCTAGTCGGTTTCTGAATCTCACTACTCGTTACAAGCTGCAAATACTAAATTTTCATGGACACATTTTGATGTTTATTCGTTACTTTATACGGTACTGCCAATCAACCTATCGCATGCGATGTTGCCACTGTTCCTGCTATCGCTCTAAGAGTATTAGTATCAGTTCAGTAAAACGATATATATTCCAATTCCAAGTTTGAATCAAAATAAAAAGAGATGAAGAAATGTAAAAGTCATCATTAAACTCAGGATCGTCATATTCACTGGAATCCACAAATTTAATTTCAATGCCCATAATTATAGTAAACACTAGAAACATAAAACAATTAAATACGGCAACAGTGTATATATTCTGAATGTTGGTATAGCTTCAAAATGTGTATGCAACCACACATAAAATAACCTAAAATGAGACAGATTGACAATAATTTGGCAAAAAGTGCTGTATGAAAATTAATGTTTTTCTATTAGTAAAGGCAATATTGGACAATAATTGTAGAGTCTCAGTATAGCCAAATGTGGGACGAACACGTTGGGCACCATCTGTGCAAATTCATTATTGCGAGAAAGTTTAAAACGACCATTGAATAAAATTCCATGTAAAATGTGTCGGCGGCAATTACCAACGAAATAAATAAACCATCAGTTTTTATGGTAGTGGATTCTTACATATTAAGACCATACTATTAGAAAACAATACTCTTACAACAAATAATCAACGGAAATTTAAATGATTCAATATCGAAAACTTGGCGCCAAAAGTATATGTCACCTTTACACCATTTCGGGCCGGCGCGGTGGCGCCCCCATCGGTCATTCTATAGGTCAATTGTAATCGTGGCATTTTTTACGGAAACCCTTTTTATTAGGAAATATTATAATTATTATTTGACCTTAATATAGTGATCACACAGTGTAGTGTATAAGGCACCTTACACGGTCAATAATACTGTCAATTCTAGTACTGTCAATATTTGCTTCAATCCTCCCTTTATATTTATCAAGTAACCAATTCTCCGGATAAAGATCAGTATTCTCTTCATTACATCATTACTATACCTTACAAGATGAGTAATACTGGCAACATTTTAGAATAAGGAACATTTTAAACATATTATCGTATATTAATACATACTGTTATTATTCTAAAATATTGACAGTAATATGGATCGTGTAAGGTGCCTTTATAGATTATTCGATATTACACGTAACCACATTAAACTGTATCCATAAAGGCACCTTACACGTCAATATTACTGTCAATATTTTAGCATAATGACAGTATTACTGTATGATAATATGTATAAAATGTTCATTATACTAAAATATTGCCAGTATTACTCATCGTGTAAGGTATAATAATGATGTAATGAGGATAATACTGATCTTTATCCGGATCATTGATTACTTGATAAATATAAAAGGAGGATTGAAGCAAATATTGACGGTACTAGTATTGACAGTATTATTGACCGTGTAAGGTGCCTTATAGATTAATAGACACAAATTCATTGTTGAAAATGGGATCTATTATTACCGGACTCGAACTGGTCACATGCAATGACGACAGGTATTAACCACCTCTAAATATTATTTCTCTAAAAAAATCCCTTAATTATTATGGTACGAATAATAAAGTAATGTGCACTGGCTACATTAGATTTTTTACATTATTATAACTGCGCTTTCGTTTAGCATGGTTTATCATTGCTAGTCGCTCCCGTGGCGTGCAGTATCGTTTAGATCTTGCGGTCGTGCGCCGCCGGTTTTAAGGGCTGAGGTAGAATTATGCGCATCGGAAGCGGCAAATAGAACAACAAACAACAAGCCCCTACCAGCCCAGAGTGATAAACGAAAGACACTTATATCAACACAAACTGTCTATATCAATTCAGTCCAGAAGGTGATGCAGTAAAGCATTTATTATACCATATTTCTATTGCCCAAGCCTATAACAACATATACAAATATTTACTTCGCTCCGCCTTTGGCGAAAACAAAATATATAAATAGAACTTTCATTGCATTTTTATTTTAGTTAATCCAAGGAAAGCTAGGCGTATTTTATCAGTACATGGCCCAGTTTGTTTACTTGTACTGTGCCCGCCGAGGTAGACGTTTGTAGTATCTTTGAAATTATTAATTACTCACAGGATGTGAGTATTTAAACCAATCATACGTATGAATTATGAGTGTGATTACTTTATAGGGGCGACAGTAGTAAAATGCAATTGCATCTCAATGGAGAGTTGCATAAGGGTAAGTAGAATCGTGATTAAAGTTTAAAATTGTGATAGTTGTTGTTTGTGGGTGCAGTTGGAGGGGATATCACACCGGAAAGTACTCTCAATGATTTTTTGAGGAACAATAAGGGTTTGACCGGTACTAAATTGATGTGTCGTGAGGGTGGTTGTGGCGCATGTGTCGTCGCTATCACCCGAAAACATCCGGTTACAAAACAAAATGTGACTCTAGCAGTAAATTCAGTAAGTATTGAAAATTATTAATCAATTCAATAAAGAATAGAAAGAAAACAGTTTTTGTTTTTTTATATCATACGTGTACTGTAATATATTTTGTTCATCTAGTGTTTGGTGTCAACATTTTCCTGCTCAGGTTGGAAAATATCAACTGTAGAAGGTATAGGCAATTCAACAGATGCACACCCGATACAAAAAATGCTTGTTAAATTCAATGGAACGCAATGCGGTTTTTGTACACCAGGCATGTTAATGAGCATGTACGCCCTTTATGAAAAACATAATTTTACAGTGCAAGATGTAGAGAATTCACTAGGGGGTAATATTTGTCGTTGTACCGGCTATAGACCAATTCTAGCCGCGTTTAAAGCGATGGCTGTTGATTACGACGAGACGCGTGATGGAACAGTTGCTGATATCGAGGATTATCCCAAATGTTTTGATGGAAAATGTAAGGGAGTTTGTGTGACATCTTGTACATTTAGAGGAGAAGGTTTGTTGTATTCTAATGGAGCGAAGAGATGGCACAAGGTTTTTAGTATTAAGGAGATATTTAAAATAATTAACTCGTTTGCGAAATTGGAGTCGTATCGATTTGTGGCAGGGAATACTGCTAAGGGTAAGTATGTTTATTTTTTTTGTCAAAAGTGGATATAAAAAATAAAGGCTCGACAATTAAAAATAATGGGTGGGCAATTAAACGAAAGGACATACGATTGTAGTTATTGTTATTGTACATGATTGTGTGGTTATATATATATATATATATATATATATATATATATATATCCATTGTTATTTTTATTTATTTCGATCTCCCCTATGTGGTGTGGACAATCGAAAATTTTGGGTGGACAAACGTGGACTTACTCAGGACAAACGTGTTCCGCTTAAAACTTAAAAAATAGTTCATTGGGCTTTTGAAGTTTGGACAAACGAAAATTTCTGTTGGACAAATTTCTTGTGGACAAATCATGGACAAACGAATGAGACAATTAATTTAAAAAATTTAAACTTAGGGGTGCCAACATGCCCACATGAACATTAAGCGTTTTTATTACTCAATTCTTTCGTTGCGCGAGGTACTTGATTATCTATATCTGATTGTAACTATTCTTTGATTACTTGATTTTTAAGAGTAATGCAACTATTACTCTTAAAAATCAAGTAATCAAAGAACAGTTACATCAGATAATCAAATCTGATTAATACTACTTATCATTACATTTATAGGAATCTATAGGGAATTTTCCAATGGCGATATTAATATAGATATATCAGATGCAATAGAACTGCGTTCATATTCGCTAAATACTAACGACCTACGAATTGGTGCAAATATGACGTTGACGGAGACTATCGAAACATGCAGAAGGGTTAGCACGAGTGACCTAAATTTTACATATCTCTCAAAAATTGCTGATCACCTGGAATTGGTTGCTCATGTTCCAGTTAGAAATGTAAGGCATTCTTAATATATTATTAAAATAATTTAGCTAATGAATTTGAAAAAATTTAAGAGAGCAGATGGGAATGCAAATGTTAGTGCGTCTGATGAATTGTAGAAACCAGTATCGTAAAAAAGTCCTGACATTAAAAATAGTTCTAACCAACTAATTATTATTAGTATATATTATTTATGCATTAATTTAATTGTTCTTATATCTACGTTAATTTTGTTCATAATGAAATGTAGCTAAAATTGCTCATTAGTATATTTTTTTACACGGGCTACCAAAATTAGGTGGTAGAGCTTTTTAACCTCGAAACCATCTAGCCTTTTTTGTTATATATCACTAAAGCCCTGCTTTCCTAGGAGAACGGTCGCCTAAAAACGCAAAAATAATTTGACATCTATATAAACGAATATGGTTTTCCTGTAAAGAGTAATACCTCAACGTACAGCAAAAGCGTTATAAATTACTATGAAAAAGTGTGAGTTATTCAATTACATATACTTAAAACGATTTTTGTAATGTGTATATGACGTCAAAAGCGGCCGCTTTAAAGCGACCGCTCTCCTAGGCTATGACTGGCGAATACAGTTGTTTTATTATCATTATTAAATTAATAATTTTCCATGGCAGGCCAGGGAATATTCTCGTTTTTTGTTGATATCACTAGTTGATTAGAAAATAAAGTTGTTTTATTATTGTTATTATCAAATTATAATATGGTCATAGGAAGCCTGGGGATATGGCCCATCCAAAAATATACGAATGAACAATTTTTAATACATTTTATTATGAACAGAATTAAGTTAGATATATGAACAATTAAATATAATACGAAAATATATCACAGATGGGACTTTTTACATTTCTGGGAATATATAATTATTCAACTGAAATTTATCTAGCAATATAGAAGATTCTTATAGTTTCTTTTGCTCTCACTGTAGAATATAAAACTGATAACACTGAATTAACCTTTCAGCTAGGTACGTTGGCTGGCAATTTAATGATTAAATATAGACATAACGAGTTTCCATCCGATGTATTCTTGCTTTTGGAAACTATGGGCGCAAGTTTAATAATAAGTAAGAACATTTTAAATGTATATATTCTTTAAAATGAATGCAAAAATATTTTGTTTTAACAGCCGACTACAGAGAAAATCGAACAAAACTTAAACCCGCTGATTTCCTCTCATTCAATATGGACAAGAAGATCATTGAGCAAATTGTCTTGTACCCATTAGATAAAAGCTACTGCTTTGATAGTTTTAAAGTTTGTATCCATTTATTTATTCAGCCCGTATGACATTATCTAGTTTCTTATATCGACATAAACTACATAGTGTCATACACACATGTAGAAAATGATATAGCGGCGGAATAATAATAAATTCACTAAACAATAACAACACCGTAATAAATAATTAATAACGTAAATTTTCCATTTAGAAAAATAGTTATACAGTTTAATATATCAATTCTTATATATAAAACGATATAGGAAACTAGATAATGTCATACGGGCTTGAGTAATAAAAGTCGTTTTTTTTGTCGCAATTTATAATAGCGAAATTGTATTGAAATACTCCCAGTATTACATAAAAATATAATAATAATAATAGACTTTATTCTCCAATTTAGTAATACACCGATTTATAATTATAAATATATAATAATATAAATAAAGGGAGAAGCAAATCTCGGGAACCGGTGCCCCATTGAAAATCTATCTGTTTTAAGAAGACAAATATAGTAAAAGTGAGTGATAATTTTTATATTTATATTGCTTAGAATAACAAATTGGCTTTAGGAAGGGAATATATTTATCGTAGACCTACTACGATAAATATATTATTGACAGCAATCTACAGAAGAAAGGCGAAACACTGTTTGCGATGTTTGACGACCTAAAAGCCGCACAGGATATTGTGGATAGAAAATTGTAGTGTATGTATAGTGCAGGGTAGATGATGAGAGATGATAAGGACAGTGGGAAAGTTTTATAAAAGAAGAATGTAAGTCAAATCCAGATTTTAGCCAAAAAATATGAGAAAAGACTTCAACTGGGAATATAAAAAGCTGCAAATTATATATACCTTTAAGTACGCTCCTTTGTTAAAAGTTGTTGTAAGGTTGAGGCAGTGGCAGAGAGACTGTAGAATATATTCGGTGAGAGTTTGTGAGACTCCTATACAATGAAGAGAACTCAAACTGCGAGATATATGTGAAAAGCATTTTGGACAAAGATGGAAGAGATTGTCCACTATTAGTGTGAAAACGAGGGAAAATGGTACAGAGACTGGATGGGTAATGAATATAGAACATGTGGAATGTGTGAAAGAGGAGAGAATAAATGGGAACATTGTCTGAATGAGTGCATCCAATGTTCCTATTTATTTTCTCTTCACATCCCACATTTTCTATATTCATTCCCCATCCAGTCTCTGTACCATTTTTCCTCGTCGGCATGGCCTGGGACACAAGAGGCAATAACTGTAACAATGGTCCTAAACAAGGATGGTAGAGGCTTATGGTTGCTGCGGGAAATAGAAGCTAAAAAGAGTAGAAATATGTCAGTAAATTCGGGAAAGATGGGAAGTTTTTAAATTTATGGGCCAGATATTGTTATTTTATTGTATACTGTATTATTATTATTATATTTGTTTATTATCTTTGGTAAGTGTTGTGGTAGGAATTGTAATAATGATGATTGTTCAGCAATATGGTAAAAAACTATGTTGTTGAAAATAAGACATACTGCAGCTAAATATTTAATGGATTTCCCAAATTTTGTATCTCTTCTTTATTATAGGAGGATATAATAAAGAAGACATACAAAATATTGGTTCTTTATTTTACTCAGAGCCCTCAATTACACCAGCCCCCCTGAAACAAAGTCCCAGGGGTAATTTCGCCCACTTTGGCCAACTCTTGATTTTGATCTTGATCGAAATACTAATTGATAAAATTGTGCCGGTTTCTAAGATTTTTATTTATATTATTATATTTTTCTGTAGTACAGGCAGCAAATATCATTATATTTTTCTGTAGTACTGGCAGTAAATATCATTATATTTTTCTGTAGTACTGGCAGTAAATATCATTATATTTTTCTGTAGTACTGGCAGTAAATATCATTATATTTTTCGGTAGTACTGGCAGTAAATATCATTATATTTTTCTGTAGTACTGGCAGTAAATAAATATCATTATATTTTTCTGTAGTAAATTTAATTGTGTGTGTCTGTATTAATCTTTTATAGATAATGCCACGTTCACAAAACGCACATGCTATTGTCAACGCTGGATTCCTACTGAAGCTATCATCTGACAAAGTAATAACTGCTAGAATAGTTTATGGTGGAATAAACCCTAAATTCATTCATGCCAAAACAGCTGAGCAGTATTTAACAGGCAAGAACCTGTTCGAAAATAAAACACTGCAGGCAATATTGGCTTTACTAGATTCCGACTTGCAACCTGACAACGTATTGCCTGAGCCTAGTCCACAATTTAGAAAGCAATTGGCTATAGCTCTTTTCTATAAGGTAAGCAAAAAATTATTCTGTTACCTGTAACTAATTTGTATACAGTTATATGTGAATTATAATGAAATAATGCGTTCTTTTGTTTATATGTACAATTATTTCATGTATATATATATATATATATATATATATATATATATATATATATATATATATATATATATCAGGATGGGTCAAAAAATACTATTTTTTTCACTTCTCATACTGGAAAAACTTCTAGAATATTATCTACAAAGATGACTTTTGTATATTAATAGGAAGGTCCTCCTCATCGAAGTTCTTCATTTATACCTAAACGAAAAAACATATCTCGCCACTCATTAAACCTACCGAATTTCTCGATACATATTATTGTAGGAATTGAACGTTCTACAAAAATGGTCTCTTATCATTTTTTCGTCTATCAATCCAATTAATAGATATTGATGGTCAAAATTTGAAAACGTGCGCAGTGTCGATTTACATAAATACCAAGCGCAAAATCTTCTCCTTTTCAAAACAATTAAAATGTGACTTACGCCAGTTTCATCTCACAGGCTCATATATTAGTAGATTATTTTTCTTTTTTAGTTTGTATTGTCGTTATCTCCAAATGTGCTACCTGCTAATAAATCCGGTGGCAAAAAACTCGTTCGTCCAATATCCCATGGTACACAAGATTTTGAAACGAACAAATCCATGTATCCATTAACACAACCAGTTCAAAAACGAGAAGCAAATTCGCAAGCTACAGGTGGCTAATATTGCCCCAAAAAGTATGTAAAATATCTAAAGTGTACTGTTACAGGAAGAAGTAAATATATTATGGACATGCCTGATGCATTGAATCAACTTTATGGGGCGTTTGTTCTTGCTGAGGCTCCTGCTAGTTCCAAAATATTAAAGATCGACAAATTACAAGCGTTGGTATGTTTTGTTCAAAATATTGTTCGTAAGCACCCTCAACTAACCAAACAAAATATAAATGTTATTACTACTATATATTTCAAGTTATAGTGTTGGTAAATACCTCATACTTCTGTATCCATCAGAATAATAATATAATATAAATAATAAATGTATTTTACAAAATTATACCATTGATTAATCATCACATAGATGATAAATAAATAAATTGACCGGCAGAGCCATCGGTAGGTCGCCATAGCAAACAGCAGGACGTTGACAGACGTTGAACATCTAGGTCATGATTAATCAATGATTATAATTATTTTGTAAAATATATTTATTATTTATATTATATTATTATTCTGATAGATACAGGAGTATGAGGTTAATGGTTGTGGGTAGACGCCACAATTACGTGGTAATTCATTTTCAATGAAGGAGATGAATAAAACTATTATGTTTTCAATACAAATACAATCAATGAAGGAGATGAATAAAGCTACTATGTTTACCACTTGTTTAATTGTTTAAAACAACTAGTTTCGCCTAAACTCTAGGCATTATCAAGTTTTACCCGATGACTGCAAACATATGCCTAGAGCTTAGGCGAAACTACTTTTTTTCAAACAATTAAACAAGTGGTAAAAAACATAGTAGTTTTATTCATCTCCTTCATTGATTGTATTTGTATTGAAAACATAATAGTTTTATTCATCTCCTTCATTGAAAATGAATTACCACGTAATTGTGGCGTCTACCCACAACCATTAAATTTCCACAATAAAATCAATATACAGCTTCCTACTTATGGAAAACGCTAGATAAATTTATTGCTTAATACGTGAGTATTTGTAATAAAATGGCGTAATGAAATTCCGATAACTAACCTTATAAATCGATAATGATCCTCGCGCTCCTCAACGTTCTCCTACTTCAGCACCTCACTAACAAAACCACTCACAAACTCACAATACTTAATCACGCTCACGCACTTAATATAATAGCAAAAAAATATTTTGTTGCTACGCAGCGAACACAGCCACATCTCAAACAGTACTGCGCATTGCAGATGAAGTCATGTGATTCATGCGCAAAAAATGACTGAACTTATCGAATACACTTTTCAATAATTGAATAAAGGTTGCATGTGTCTAAAATCATCTTATACTTATATCGTCCGATTTGAGATTCGGATTGCCAAATTATTTATTTGGCATGAATCAATATAATATAAGTAAATAGAAAAGACTGGAAATATACCATTACTAGCACGGGCAACATGTGATTCATAAGCATGTGCCAGCGCACAATATGACTACGCATGCGATGCTTGGAGGCAAGTCCGGGTTTATTCTAAATTCGAAATATAATCATCGCATTAAATTGTAATTTAGTGTATAGTGGAATTCATACGCTTCTAATCAAAAATGAAAATATGTAAACTAATTATTTAATTATATTCTAATTTAGAATATAAAATATCTAAACTAATTAATTAATTATATTCTAATTTAGAATATAAAATATTTCTTAACAAATATTTCAAAAACACCCAGCTCAGTGGGCGAGTGGTTAGAGGCGTCGTCCATCTCGTACTGAGCCTGAGTTTGAACCCCATCGGGGCGAATTTTTCGCGAATCACCTTTCACAGTTTTCTGTGAAGTTAAGGTAAATACCGGGCGATTAAACTTCTCTGAGCTCCTCCCTTGACTGGCAGAAAAGCCTCACGGCTGATTGCTCAATAAAGATAGAAGTTTTTTAAAAAAATCAATAACCCAGCTTAGTGGCTAGAGTATGTTTCGTACCGTTGATTGAAGTATTTATTACCAATACTTCAATTGACGTTCATACTGAGCATTGACGACCGAAAATAAAAACGCTGGCGAGGGCGAAATTTTGCCAATTACTTTTCAATTCAGAGGTTTTCTGTTAAAGTAACTACCGGTTGAATACAATTCTTTGCCGCCATAAAGGTAGAAGTTTTTTATTCCAATTAAATAAAAGTAGATGAAAAACTTCATTAAAACACATCAATAATCTTGAATAAATTCAAGTTGTACAATTTGAAATTAAAATTGCTAGTCATATCGCACATAAAGTGAGTTTGCTTTTAAGGGCCGGTTCTACAATTGACATTTAACTGGAGAATAAGGTTATCCGTGGGATAAGTTTGAGATATTGGCGTCAAAATTTCACACTTATTCCACGAATTGCCTTATTCTCCGGTTAAATGTCAATTATAGAACTGGCCTTAAATGTTGTAGATTATAGAAACATTTATACCGGTATCTAAAACGGTATAAAATGGCAATTTAGATTCTGTTAATTCGTGTACACATACATAAATAATAATTTTGTCATATTTTATTATTTCTGGTCTTAAAATATAAATCTATTAAATTGATATTGGTGTATATTTAGGTAAACTATATAAAACTAAACAAGTACATTTTAGAAACTAGAAGGTGTAATAGACTTCATAGACAAGGACGACATCCCCGGCGAAAACAATTTCACCGCTACCGAACTAGGTTTACCAATGCCAGAAGAAATCTTCTGTTCAGGTACTGTACAGTTCTATCACCAACCGATTGGTCTGGTAGTCGCCAAATCACAAAAACTAGCTGATAAAGGAGCCGAACTTGTAAAAGCCACTTATAAACCGTGCCGCCAACAACCGCTATTGACAATCAAAGATATATTGAAATCAAACGTACAGGATAAAATAGTGCATGTACAAACGATACTACCTAAGAAAATTACTGGTTCGTATAAAGCGCCATTAAATGAGATTAAGGGTGAGTTTGATAGTGGATGGCAGTACCATTACCATATGGAAACGCAGTGCTGCAACGTGATTCCAATTGAAAATGATGAGTATGATGTGTTTCCATCTTCGCAGTGGTTGGCTGCTATTAAAACTGCAGGGGCGCATTGTTTAGGAATACACGCAAGCAAGTAATTACAAAAAAGTACTATATCGTCACCAGCAACACCACACATCTAAAATTGTATGCTACGTTGACAGGAGTGACAAAAACTGATGAATAAAATTTGTATTTACTCCGATCCAGTTATCCAATTTTTAATTTAATTGATTATATTTTATTTATTTGAACCAGAAGCAATTTAATTACTCCAATGAAATTTTTTAATCAGTTTTTCTCTCTTCTGTCAACCACGAATAAAATTTTAGATTTGTGGTGTTGCTGCTTATGCGACGATATGTAGAACATTTAACATTAGTACTTATTAAACATAGCTTAATGGCTTTTACAAAAAGTCCAATATAGCTTCACATTTCCAACTTTTGACTCGTTGTCAATATTCCTGGTTTTAGATAAAAATAGACACAATAAGTTTTGAAAGTAGTAATTTGTTTAATATTGTCCTTATTTGATATTTACTCGTATCTTCGGGTAAATTACTGGAAAGGTGTTACACGCGTACTTTCGCATGTGTTATTCGAACGTGTCTCTCGTATACAAAAATAATAAAAATCATAATACAATTTACTTATTTACAAAAGTCCTGTATGTATATTAGTAATGACCCATGATATTACGAGAAATAGTAGTTGCCGCGCAGCTTTTGAAAATCTAGGAGCTACGTCATACTGTAAAAGTTATTTAAAACCGTAAATTTCATGGGAATAATTATATATTGTAGATTAAAAATTGATATTTTACTATACTACATACAAAACTACAAGAGTTATGTGAATTATGATATTATTTCAGTGAATTTGTATAAAAAATATATGTAACCCATTAATTTCTAGAATCAACGTTCGTGTATCCAAACTGGGAGGTGGTTTTGGTGCTAAAATCTCCCGAAACGGCATAGTAGCATGCGCTGCTTTAGTAGCAGCAGCTAAACTACAGCAGCCAGTAAAAGTATGGTTGCCTTTCTCCACCAACATAAAAACAATAGGCAAACGAACACCAATTTTTGCAAACTACAGGGTTGAAGTTGATAAAAATGGTGCTATTCAGAGTTTGGATATGAAATGTTATGCTGATAACGGGGTAGCACATACAGATTCACCCACATCTGAATTGATAGATGTACTGATAAATATGTATAACTCAAATTCCTTCACTATAGATTTGTTCAGGACTATAAGTGATACCCCTGCGAATGGCTGGGCTAGATCCCCAGGGACTATGCAAGGACATGCGATTTTGGAAACTATTATGGAGCATATAGGGAACGAGCTTCAAATGAATCCATTAGAGGTGCGATTGGCGAATATTGATAAAGAAAAGCATCCATTGTTGGAGGGGCTGATAAAACAGTTAATGAAATGGGCTGATGTTGAGAAGAGGGAAAGTGAAGTCATTGCATTCAATAAGGTAATATACATTACAATATTTAGTAAAAAATACCTTTATTTGGCATGACAACTCAAAAAAATACAAAAACCCTCATCAAGAAGAAAAAAAAAATTATATACATAAAAAGTAAAAATAAAAGTAACAATCAGCAAAATACATATTAACAGCATAAATAACACTCCCTCGCCGCTTTCCTTTTCCACGTCAGCCTCCTGCAGATTTTCACGCCTTTCCCATCCTCTCCTAACCATTCATTCAGCTTTCTGCAATTTCCAACCCACTCTGCTTTCACACCCTCACAATATTTAGTATATTCTGATAATAAAATACACTATGATGAAATACACTATGATAAGTGGTTTTATAATCAATCTTCACTTCAACAATTTTATACAATGTATTTTAATATTTGATTTTTGATAATTTTTTTTCATTCAATAGTTACTTATAATTTACAAATATTTTAGGATTGTAGACAATTTTGTCTTCATATTTATCTATTATATATTATTACACTATACTTAGTGGCTATAAGAAAAACGTTTAATGTTTAGTATTATCAGCATTTAATTTTTATTTAGGAAAATCGCTGGCGTAAGAAAGGTATATCTGTTACTCCCATGGCATTTGACTTGCCATTTGATGGAAATTTCGGCGTGATTGTTTCAATATATGTGGCAGATGGAAGCGTTGCGATCTCCCACGGGGGTGTCGAAATGGGGCAAGGTATTAACACAAAGGTGAGATGTTCTTTTTTACATCCAATGAATTTAATAAAGATTTATTATTCTTTCAGGCCATACAGGTTGTTGCTTATATATTTGGCATTGAAATGGAGCAAGTCAGCGTGAAGCCAACGGATGAATTAACTAGCCCGAATTCATATATGACAGGAGCGAGTATAACAAGCGAAACAATATGTCTGGTAAATATAATTAGGCGCATTTATAAACTAATTCTTATTTATTTATATTTATTAATTATTAAGATCAATTAAATTCATTAATGACCGTTTCCTAATATTATAATTTGATGTGTATAAGGCACCTTACACGGTCATAATACTGTCAATCCTAGTACTGTCAATATTTGCTTCAATTCTCCTTTTATATTTATCAAGTAATCAATTATCCGAATAAAGATCAGTATTCCCCTCATTACATCATTATTATACCTTACACGATGAGTAATACTGGCAATATTTTAGAATAATGAACATTTTCAACATATTATCATACAGTAATACTGTCATTATTCTAAAATATTGCCAGTAATATTGATCGTGTAAGGTGCCTTTATGAGTTATGACTGATTATGGGTCATCATCAGTCTGCCAAATGGATTTCTTACACGGTCAATAATACTGTCAATACTAGTACTGTCAGTATTTGCTTGAATCCTCCTTCAATATTTATCAAGTAGGTAATCCATTATCCAGATAAACATCAGTATTCACTTCATTCCATCATAACTATACCTTACACGATCAGTAATACAGTCAATATCTTAGAATAATGAAAATTTTAAATATATTATAGTACAGTAATACTGTCAATCCTGGTACTGTCAGTATTTGCTTGAATCCTCCTTCAATATTTATCAAGTAATCAATTATCCGGATAAACATCAGTATTCAATTTATTCCATCATTATATACCTTACACGAACAGTAATACTGTCAATATTTTAGAATAATGAAAATATTAGACATATTATCGTACAGTAATACTGTCATTATTCTAAAATATTGACGCCTTGCACGGTCAATAATACTGCCAATCCTAGTACTGTCAGTATTTGCTTCAATCCTCCTTTTATATTTATCAAGTAATCAATTATCCGGATATACATCAGTATTCTCATTTCATCATTACTATACCTTACACGATAAGTAATACTGTCAATATTTTAGAATAATGAACATTTTAAATATATTACTGAACAGTAATACTGTCATTATTCTAAAATATTGACAGTATTATTGTAATGTGCCTTATTGATGTTTTTAATAATTACGTCTTGAAACTTGATTTTTGATTGGCGTTTTCCAATCAAAATAAATTGAATATTTTATGGGCTGTAGAAGAGAGCGTCTTGATATTTGTGTAGCATTTAAATATAGTTTTTTATAAGAGGGCATCCCAATAAACCTGAAAAGAAAGGTGCACGGAAGATACATCCTACCAGTCACGACATACGACCTTGAAATAATGACTTTAACGAAACTAAATGCCAATAGACTAAGGGCCACACAGATGTCGATGGAGAGAGCAATGTTGGGTATTACTAACAGAAATTGAGTGAGCAATGAGGAGACCAGAAGAACATGGGTAACAGGTGTTATTAAACGCGTTGCACGACTAAAGTGGCAATGGGCATATTGTAAGGTAACAAGAAGAAAGATGGATAACATGCAGATTAATACCAACGAAGAGAAGTATAGAAATACCCCAAAACACATAGAAAGACGACATCATACAAACAGCAGGTAACACCTCGTTATAGAAGTTGCAAGACAGAAGTAGCTGAAAAAGTTTGGAAGAGGCTTGTGTCCATTAGTGGATGGAAAATGGTTGAATAAGAAAATATCAGTGCCATAACAGATATTTCACTGATCTCATCATCACGAGCTACAGTTAACTTGATTTTATACAACGCAGCCTTAAGCTATTAAATCAGAAAAATTGCAACGAAATTGTATTTAAGCTTCCAGTTAAATTTAAAATATATATTTACAGGCTCTAGTAAAAGCATGCAACACGCTACTAGAACGCATGGAACCAGTGAAAAATTCGCTCAAAAATGCAACATGGCTGGACGTTGTGAAAGAATGTTATGAAAAAAAAGTTGACTTATGCGCCACATATATGTAAGTAATTTTAATAATATATAGTTAATATATATTCTTATAAATATAATTCCTTGCAGACACCTGTTCTCTGTCATTAACCTTGCCTACATTTATTTGTCAATGATAGACTTTCTTGTAAATAGCGTACACATATACATATATCTACTACACTGTCCACTTCTTCAAACTTTAGTGTGTCCTCTCCCTTTCCAGTACTAAATAACTTCGTTTTCTAAAATCCTTGTTTGTGCAATCCATACATTTTCAGTTATCCTGATTTATTATTAAGCGCCCTTTCCTTGTCATTCTTTCAACATACTAGTGTATATATTATCTCTTCCTTGTTTCTCGCCAGTATTACCATATGGTCCGCAAATGCCACATATTCCTGGAGATTTATTAAATTATTAAAGATTACTTATTTATTTATTATTATAAAATACATTAATTCAATATATTTTTATGTCTTTTTACCAATGATTTTAATTTTATAATCAAAAATAACTTCATTAAAGTCTGCATATTTACTATATGACTTACACATTTTCATCCATAATGTTATTAATAATGGTTGGGCTCAAACTACCCCCTTGTTCATGTCTTTCTATTATATATCTACTAACCAAGGAAGTTTTTGGTTAGTAGATATATGGCCTTAATCAAGGTTATTCTTACTTTCGATCATTTCTTGACTTTTTTTTTATTTACGGTGGTTGCGTTGCTAGCCTATTCCATCAACCCTTCTACTCAATACTAGTTTGGTACGAGCAGTTACGTTCATTGGGTTTAAACCACCTATCAACTAGTTATAGGTCGGATTTATATTTATTTAATCTATATAATATTTAAGAATCTCGATACGATGCTGCATATCAAAAACATAATTTCGGAAGCCCTTACAAAATATCTATCGATAGACCTACAGTGAGAAGACAATTCGGGCTTTATTTATATAATTTCTTTATTATAAGTATTTTTCCGGTTAGGTACAAAACTGGCGATCTTAGTAACTACTACGTCTACGGTGTAGCTGCTACCGAAGTAGAGCTTGATGTTCTAACAGGGAATCACAATATACTGCGAGTTGATCTACTAGAAGATTGTGGGGACAGTATGAGTCCATTCATAGATATTGGCCAAGTTGAAGGTGCTTATGTTATGGGTTTGGGCTATTGGACTTCTGAGAAACTAGTTTATAATGAACATGGTAAATTAATTACGAACAGCACTTGGTACTACAAGCCGCCCACCAGCAAAGATATACCTATTGATTTTAGAGTTAAATTCCCTTCGAAGATTCCTAATGTGCTCAGTCCATTCAAAACAAAATGTAAGTATATTAAACATAATAAACTTCGTATTATATAACTTTTAGTTGGGAGGGATTGTGGTTAGAATAACCAAGAAATATATTTTAGCATTTGTGGGTGATGTAGTGCTTCTGGCAACAGAGTGGAAAAGACAGAAGATATTTGAAAGTGTTGGAGGATACCTTCATAACAGTCCATGTTTACTAACTGCAATTTTCCGAATATGATAAAATGCGCTATTATAGCTTTGATACTGTACCAAAAAAAAATTCAAAATTCTTTTGATTTATAAAGGCACCTTATTGACCGTGCACAATAATACTGTCAGTCCTAGTAATGTCAGTATTTACTTCAATCCTCCTTTTATATTTATCAAGTAATCAATTATCCGGATAAACATCAATATTCTTTTCATTCCATCATTACTATACCTTACAATTTATCCGGATAAACATCAGTATTCTCTTTATTCCATCATTACTATACTTTACACGATAAGTAATACTGGCAATATTTTAGAATAATGAACATTTTAAACATGTTATCGTACAATAATACTGTCATTATTTTAAAATATTGACAGTATTATTGATCGTGTAAGGTACCTTATACAAAAACCCATGAATTGATTTGACATTGGTTGCATTTACCGGTCAACCAGAATAAATAGTTTTCAACATCTTAAGCTTCAAATTTGAAAGTTACAATACAAATATTACTAGCATACAGTTTTTCGTATGCTAGTAATGTTTGTAACTTTCAAATTTGAAGATTAAAAGGTTGAAATCTATTTATTCTGGTTGACCGGTAAATGTCTTTCTATTATAAGTTACTACTGAAGTTTTTGTAAATTATTATATAATATATAATTTACTATATAAATTACTACACATATTGCTCTTTTTAATTCATGTTGTTCCCTAACTTTCCTCGGGGCTGTCAGATAATCATGTTCAAAAATGGGTTTGGAATGAATGTTATGGAATATATGTGCGATTTGAGTCGGCTATGAGCTGACAAATTAAAAGAACAACTAAAAACAAATGAAGAAAATTAGAATAACAAAAAAATGACATAGGAGATATCCTGCTTACTGTTTATTCGAAATTGTCATACATCCGAGTCAAAATTATACAAATCATGGTATTGTTCTAATGTTCTAATGTTAAATTGAAATTGAAACAAAGACAGTTTATTATTATAATTTTTATTATAGTTAAATGTTTACTAATTAATTTCATGTAGCAACTGGAGAGCCACCTCTATGTCTAGCGTTCGGAGTGCCTTTAGCAATCAGACAAGCAGTGAAATGGGCTAGGCTGGATGCGGACCCAAGTGCTTCACAGTGGTATCCTATCAGTAAGTGTTTTTCGTTTTAGAAACTATAAGAATGCACCCAATTCAGTGGACTAGTAGGTAGAGGCGCCGTCCATCTCCCGTTGATAATTGGGGAGTGAAGGTTTAAATCCCATAGCGGGCGAATTTTCGCGAATCACCTTCCACAGTTTTTTCAGAGGCTTCTCATGAAGTTAAGGGAGATTAAAAACCTTCCTCGAGGCTTCTCTTTTTACCGCAGGAAAAGTCTTTGATCTAATGGTACTATAGATATAAGTTATTTTTTTACCAATCCTTCAAAAGCCAATATTGTTGTATTGCCAGAGTGGAATATGGTACAAATAGAGCTGAGACGAATAGAAAGTTTAGAGACTGAAGTCAGGAACTAGGGATGTTGAGTAGCAAGAAAGGTAGGAGATAATGACTGTGAGCTCGTACAACCCTGATTATAGTGGCAATTGCTGGGGAAATCTCCAAGATGGTTATGTAGCTCGCGAGAGAGTAAGAGTAGCTAGAGGGAGGATGAAGCAGGAACAAAATGTGCATAGCAATAGCGAAATGCGGTGCGGCAGAGAAAGGAAAGTACATCCTGTGTGTATTGAGTAGTCAATTGAGTGCCACGTACTAGCATCTAGGCAGCGAATGTGAGGCAGTGAAAGCAATGGGTAAGAGAGGATCGAAAATGCGTGGGAATCTACAAAAAGCTGGCGTGGTTAAGGGTAGAGAGAGAATACTGCAAGATTTATGATTTATATTATGTTAACTTAATTTTATTCTGTAATGGCCATGCCTAATAAGGTTTTTCTTTATAACAATGTAACCAGATTTTTAAAATTTTAGATGGGCCCAGCACTGTAGAAGGCTGTCTAACAAAGGTTTTTTTTTTATAACAATGTAACCCGATTTTAAAAATTTTAGATGGACCCAGCATTATAGAAGGCTATGCCTAAGAAAGGTTTTTTTTATTATATAACAATGTAACCCGTTTTTTTTTAATTTTAGATGGACCCAGCACTGTAGAAGATAACTTCACCAACTGCCTAAATAAATACCAACAGTATACATTGTAAACTACACGCTTCCATGTGCAAACAAGTTATTTATCAAAATAAGCATATTTAGGGTTGATAAGCATATTTAAGGTTGGTTGTATAAAAGAAGATTAAATTTAACACGTGATTATATTAAATCCATTGTTGTATAAATTACTGCTATCTTTTGATTTAAGGTAAGGTAACGGGGTTTGGCTGGGTTGTATAAAGGCGAGTTAACTATAGCCCGTCATTATATTGTTAAATGTTGTATACATTGTTGTTTCCATTAATTAGCCTCATTTACACATACAGCAAGGTTGCATTATGTATCAAAGTGACATTTGACTTACGGTTTGGAAATTAACTGCTTTATACAACTGTTAAAATGGTGAAAAATGATTCATGGATTAGTTATTGACTCGTATTTATGAAAGTAATCTGCTTTTATAAAACTTTTGTTTATTTATTAGTTATTAAAAACAAAGAAGTTTAATCGAAACTACTTTTAGTAGTAGTTACTGCATTTGTTACAATTCAACAAGCAATCGAGCTTGGGGATCTTCTGCTGTATGTTAGTGTATTGTATTGTATTGTGTTGTATTATTTGTATATATCGAAGCTTTTATTATAAAGGTCGTTTTAGACAAGATAATTTATTAGCTCAAAAGTTGTTCAAGAAATGAATATATCCTCCTCCCATAAAATTTGTTCTTGACAAATAGAACGCGTTATATTTTTGCATTCGATCTACGATCTAATTCAATATTTCAAATAATTTGCTGTATGATACGAAACAATTTAGATTGTCTCGCATCTTGACTATTTTTTGAGTCAAACAACTTGTCTTGTCTAAAACGACCTTAAGAAGTTTCTTTGTTTTAAATCACTATACACTCGGTTGTATAGTTATAGCCCTTAAATATGTTGTTAGATGTTTCATTAAAAGTTAACTTTCTATTTCATAGTTTCATGTACAGAGGTACATCTCTATATATGTCAATTTCGCATTAATTGTCAAAGTTTTCATAAAGAGTGGGTTGGAAATTAACTCGAGAGTTATTTGCTTTATACAACTGAACCTAATAGTAGTAATTGTATAAAACAATCATATTTCCTTTTCCTATCTTTATAATGAAATACCCTATAGTATGGGTTGCAAACATTTAGTTAAGGTAGTATTTTATTTCTTATATATATATATATATATATATATATATATATATATATATATATATGTATATATTAGTTTTAATATAACAGGCATCTTCATTAAATCAATACTGTATTTAATAAAGTGTGACTAATGTGAATAAATTACGAACGTATTAAATTTGGTATATTATTTTATCCTTACCAGATTCAAATACAAAGCCTTATATGAAATATTTAGAATAGTTTTGAAATATGTCTCCGCTTTGTGTTCGACTTCTTTAAATTACTTTTGAAATTGGGTAATCATTCATGCGCTTTGTAAACCTTATATTCCTGTTATACTGGAAAAATTATGACAATTCGTCAAAAAATATCGGAAGCATTTTTTTTCAACAACTTAGTGATGTAATTAGTAGATAACTAAGAAATAATTTGATATTTTTTAAATCTAACCCAAAAAATGGCTTTATTAGACAATTGAACACATCTAGACACCTCTTTTTCAAACAAATTAAAGATGTAATTTAATAACTAAGTTTTTTTTTATATAAATTATACTCAACATGGTTTTATTAGACAATTGAACACATCTAGACACCTCTTTTTCAAACAAATTAAAGATGTAATTTAATAACTAAGTTTTTTATATAAATTATACTAAAAATGGCTTTATTAGACAATTGAACACATCTAGACACCTCTTTTTCAAACAAATTAAAGATGTAATTTAATAACTAAGTTTTTTTTATATAAACTATACCAAAAATGGCTTTATTAGACAGCTGCATGAAGCTAGGCTCGAATTTTTATAATATGTCAGTAAAAATTAAAAAAAAACAAAGAAATCCCAACCCAGTTCGATGGCCAAGTGGTTAGAGACGCAGCCCGACTCGTGCTGAGCATTGAGGAGCGAGAGAGAGTTCGAACCCCATTATGGGCGAATTTTCGTGTATCACCTTTCACAGTCATTCAGAGGTTTTCTGTGTTAAGTTAAAAGGTAAACTTCTCTAAACTTCTCAATTTATATTTTCGCTATGGGGGCCCACTTTCACATTATATTTTAAGACTTTAATTTTTATGCATGATTTTTCTAAATTGATGTTAATTAATAGTTACTCCAGTCGTCCACTTACTACAAAACATAATAATCGCTATTTATTAGTAATATCATGAATCATATGTATGCAGATATCTATAAAGAATTACAGCTTTTAAAAAGGTAATATTGCAGTTAAAACAAAAGTGATGGTAATAGGAAACCGGAAAGAACAAATAAATATAAAGATAGAACAACACAAAATAGAGCAAGTAGAACAATTCAAATACCTAGGAGTAGCACTGACAGAAGACGGAAAAATGGAAGGTGAGCTTTGTAACAGAATAAACAACGTTAAAACATATCACGCACTGTGCAATATACTGATTAACAAAAAAGAGATCAGCAGAAGGACTATAATAAATATATACAAAAGCAAATATAGACCTATACTGACATATGGGAGCGAGACGTGGAAACTAACGAAGAGGGACAAAAGTAGAATGGAAATGAAATATCTCAGAGGAGTAAAACAAGTTACGAGAAGAGACAGAATAAGAAATGATGACATCAAAGAAGAATTGGGAATTGAAGCTATAGAAAAGTATATAGAAAATAAACAACTAAACTGGTGGGGACATTTAATTAGGATGGACAAAAAGAATCAAACAAAACAGGTATGGGAAGCAAGAACTGGAAATAAAAGAAGAGGTAGACCAAGAAAAGAATGGGACAACAGAATAGAGGAAATAATAACCAAGAAAGGAAAGACAGTTATACAAGCAAGAGAACTGGCGAAGAACAGAAAAGAGTGGAAAGAATTTACAAATGTATAAACAACAACAATAATTGTTAAGTAATGTAAATGTAATAGCCTACACCGAAAGGTAAAAGGCAAATAGATAATATATATTATTGCAGTGAATGCAACAATATGCACTAAGGGTTAAATTGTGAGGCCGCAAATTAACACTGCCCATGGCTCCATGAACAGTTAAGACGGTATGGTCTCCCAGCCGTCCTTCTTTTGACTGCATGTCCTCCGTGCTAAAATGTCCCCTATTTATTTCGTAATTTGGCCATTTGGGTATGGGAATTTTATCAATCTGTCCTTTTTAATAAACTATGTTGATGAAATTAAAAACAAAAATCTTAACAAGTTTCCCACTTATACAAGTACATAGAAAACAATTTGTATCATCCAAAAATACTTACGTCCGGTTTCTCCAACGAATCTTATAACTCGTCTTATATAAGATCGTCTTATATAAACTCGTGTTATATATAACCACGTCCTAAATTTTTATTTTGTTGCACCAAACATATGTAGATCTTACTTATAAAATACTTACAATATAAAACCGTTTTATCGTTTTAAGATCTGATTTTTGTTTGATGCAACGCTTTAAGAGCATCGTATTATTAAGACGGTCTTAAAACTAGTTAAGATTCGTTGGAGAAACCGGGCGTTATACTGTATATTATTACTATTTACAGACAAGTTAAGTTTCACATACAGGCAAAGCAATTGACAATTTCGCATTCCAATAATTTCCCCCGCGCGCGTTTCACATCCCGAATACATTGTAATTCAACGTCCTTGCCGTTTCGTTATGCCCGCCGCAATCACGGAAAAGAAAATTGCGCGCGGGGGTAATAAAGTTGCGCGGCGTATGCGAGGCGAATATTTTCATTTGTTGTTTATTCTGCGGGGCCGCAACGGAGGCGGCATGCCCCCCGTCCGCAAATTGTAATTGCAGCCGAGGACTGCCTCTGATCATTTCCCCGCAGGTACATAATAATGTAATAAGGGGAGCGGAATGGGGACGTTGTCGTTAAAGTTATCATGTTCAGCGACGGCGAAATTACGGGACGTATTAAAATAGGGGATCCTGTTTGTATGTGTGTGTGTGTATCCCGGACAAAGGATGTTGGAGCACAGAGAATTAGATAACTTTCTTGTAGCAAGCAACAGCGGGGAGATAATAATCATTCGTTGTAGGTATATTGTGGTTTTTGGATGTTTACTACAATAACTAAATATATAAATAAATACCTTATGATGGTCGATAATAAATCAGATTATGGTTATGTATATTTGGTATATCATTGTTTAGATTTAGATTTTAGATTTTTTTCTTTGAAAATTTTATTTATTTATTTATTTATTTAATCGGCTGACTTTTCATCTTTTTTTCATAGAAAGCCAGCCTTACACCAATAATATGATAAATAGGCATTATCATATTATTGGTGTAAGGCTCGCTTTCTATGAAAATAAAAGATGAAAAGCCAGCTCAGTGGCCGAGTGGTTAGAGGCGTCGTCCTTGTCGTACTTAGCATTGGTGGGCCTGAGTTCGATTCCCATCATGTAAAATTGCAACCACGGCCCGCCTTAACTTATCTAGAACTGATCTGAAATTATTGACAAACATCCTAACTGGCCACTGCCGGCTAAACAAACACCAAACACGATGGGGCTATCCTGAACTATCCAGATCGTTTTATATATATAAGAATTGATATATTAAACTGTATAACTATTTCTTAAAGGAAAATTAACATTGTGTATTACCTGGTACTGTTATTGTTAAGTGAATTTATTATTATTCCGCTGCTATATCATTTTCTACATGTGTGTATGACACTATGTAGTTTGTGTCTGCATCGAAAACGTTATAAGAAACTAGATAATGCCATATGGGCTTTACAGTAGGTTATTGTGAATACGGTCAGAATTACCATTCAACTTATGTTTACGAGCATTTTATATTTCTTCACGCTTACGTACTACTCTGAACAGGGGGTAAATACATGATTTGGTCATTACAAGTAAACTGCGGGCTAATTTAATAACTAAGTTTTTTTATATAAATTATACTCAAAATGGCTTTATTAGACAATTGAACACATCTAGACACCTCATTTTCAAACAAATTAAAGATGTAATTTAATAACTAAGTTTTTTATATATTCTTTACGCTTACGTACTACTCTGAACAGGGGATAAATGCATGATTTGGTCATTACAAGTAAACTGCGGGCTAATCAGTCCATTTGAACTTCAAACAGTTAGTTATAGTAATCTACAAACATTAACCACACAAACCAAAATACCGTATTAAATGCCAATATAAACCCAACAGAGCTAGTTCATACAATTCCATTGGCAGCAACACACCGGGAAAGTACATTTATACATTTGTCCCTCCTGCGCGCATCGAATTAACAGGGCATTATTTATAATCACAAAAGGGGTGGTTTTTGGGTGGCTGACCCGATTAACATAATTAAACTGCTCGCCGTTCTCCGCTTCAAGCGGATTAATTATTTCCCGTTCTAAATCGCGCGTTTTAATTGACAACTGTTGCGATTTGGAGCGTTATATTATTCAACTGAAAATTAGGGCCGACTGCTATAATAAAAGCTTCGAAATTAATATAAATTTCCCGAATTAATAATACGGTTTAGAATATAATACTGCTGAATGTAGCGTCAGTCTGTATTTCAATTTGGTATATTTCGATTATGGGGATTATTTTTGATTCGTAATGAAGGGTTATTTGCAATCAATATGGTATTTATTTAATCAGTGATGATTGAAATGAGTAATAACTAAAATTAGTTCCCACAATTGTGTATTTTAGAGAAGTAAACAAAAAGAGTAATATAAAAATATTGATAAATAATATATTCGATCTGGTATTAAAAATAAACTGTTATATATTGTTTTAGCAAAATAAATACCAAATAGAACGCAATAATTTCGTAATTTTATCGGATTTCGTAGAAAAGATTTATGGATGACGTATCACTTTTTAAAAAGAAAAAATGAAAATAATTAATTTAGAAATGATTTCTGATTTTAAAAAGAAAAAATGAAAATAATTAATTTAGAAATGATTTCTGAATGATAAAAACTATTTATTTAAGAGTTTGATAAATATGATCAAACCTGAGATATGTTGAAGGAGAAGGAAATAAAGGGGTTACAGCAGTAGATCGATATAAAATTATAAAATAAGATAATTAAACAATAAAACTTATTATGAAGAGGTTTAACGTAGAGGAAATATGATATATACTGTAAAAATACATTTATTTAAGGGCATGATAAATAATATCAAGCCCGTAAATAATCAGATTAAAACTGATCCATCATCCATAAATTTTTTCAATGAATTTGTTTAAAATTACGAATTTTTATTCTTTTTTTTTACAATGTTTTATTTTTGCTCAGATACAATGTTAACATAAAACTAATAATATAAAAACGTGGTGTCTCCCTCGATCGGTGGCCATTTCTTCACTTGGGTGTGGTCCCTGGTGTTTATGTTGTTCTAGTGCTGTTCTTCTTTGAATCCCATTTTAGGTTTCAGGACTATGTATCTTTATTTTGTTTCACTAGTAACTGCTCTCGTAAGGTTTTCTTGAATCGTTTCACAGTCATTTCCTTTGTGTGGTCATTTAAGAAGTTATAGAGGTTCATTTGGTTTTTTCTAAAAAATATTTTACAGACAGGCTGATAGCCTAATAAGTATTGATTTTTCTCTATATTACAGTTTATTTTTAATTGTAGATATTGTTGAACTGGCATTCCAAATTAATCTTCTCGTTCGAACAAATAAGGCACGAGGCAAGTAAACTCTCGCCGCACATCCCTGGAATGCTAATGGAGTAGTTTTCAACTGATTGATTGCCAGGGCCGCAGCCGCCCTCGGGGCCGTAACGCAGCCAAGTTTTCGCGCTTAATGCCGGCCCGGCGGCGGCAGCGTCTGCGAGCGCACAGCCAAAGTGATCTGCCGTGTTTTATTCAGTAAATATGTGATTATTACTATACAACCATGCTGGCGGTGGTGGCGGGGCTTATTAAATTACCCGAGCTAAAATTATTAATTACACTATCCGATACCGGTAATCTGTCAAAAGCTCAAGATGTTAATGTAAACATCTTTATAACTTCAGCCGAAGGGGGCGTGATAAGATTTCTTAGAATTAGTTTTGTAAGCATGTTAATTAATTGTGAGAAAATTGTGTTTTATAAATATAGAGTTTTAAATTTCTTTTGTTCGTTCTTTCAAGCTGAAAAATTTCGTTCGGTGGTTCATTTTAAAATTAATTACAACAGTATAGAAAAAGGCCTTTATTTGGCATAACCATACACAAATTTCCTTCTACAAAATTTTCACAATAAACAACCCTTTCCGACCACTTTCACGCCACAGACAATCGGACATCCCTTAAGTATAACAACAACTGAAGCCAAAATGTATGACAATTAGGAGAATAGGAAAGAAATGGGAAGGAAAGAAAGGGGAAGGAAAGAAAGGGGAAGGAAAGAAAGGGAAAAGAAAGAAAGGGGTAGGAAAGAAAGGGGAAGGAAAGAAAGGGGAAATAAAGAAAGGGGAAGGAAAGAAAGGGGAAGGAAATATAGGACCGATGCTCGTTAAACTGAAGGAGTGGGATGTTAAGAGAACAATTATGAAAAATAGAGCAAACTTCAAAGGAATAGTAAGTGTATATCTATGTTGATTTGACAGAAGAAGAACGCTGTGTTGCTATACGTCCGGATTTTCTTGGATTTGTCTTGATTTTTGAGGCGTTGGGTTATTATTTTGTTTTTATTTTTGAGATTGTCTTAAAATTTTAGTTTGTGTTTTTAAACAAAGAACGTTTCATCTGATGTCACGTCTGGTCACGTTATCCATTCTGATTAATACATATCCTCATTCCCAAGACGTTTTAATTCGATACATTTAAATTCATTTGAATGCGAGTTGTTAAGTAAACCGTATAATTACAAGGGTATCAATCACCATTAAAATAACGATCATTATTCTCCGTCCAGCGAAAAAAAAACGGTACATTATATGTAAATAAAAGGCCTGCGATAAGCGTCAGATGGAATTATGATTATTCCGGACCGTTCTCATCCTCTTTCGATGGGTGTGCGTGTATAATTAACGTTCCAAACTCGAGTGATATCGATTATTATAAACAATAAGACGTGCAGGCCGTTTGTAAGTGGTCGTGTGTACGAGACAAAGGATGAGAATGTAATGCGACAATTTCCTGTCTTGCTCGGCAGGTGTGCATTAAGGGTTTTGCAAGGAGCAGTTAGTGCTAATCTGTAAATCGGTTTGGTGCATAACAATTGGATGACTACAAAGGAAAGTATAAATTTAGTGCTTGTGGCATGGGACTATTTCAATAATATAGAAGAAATATTTAGATCGACGAAAATATTGTATGTTTTGTAATTAATTATTTTTAACGGGATTTTATTTGAAACAAAATATAATTGCGGCACGATACTGTCATTAATTTCAATAATATAGATGAAATATTTAGATTGACGAAAATATTGTATGTTTTATATTTTGAGGGCATATAAGAGTTTACCCTCCAATGCCAAAATTCGACTTTTTTTGAAAATAGTGCTTATTAATCAAGTAGTAACAAAATAATTGGTTACTACTTAATTAATAAGCACCATTTTCAATAAAAGTCCAACTTTTTTGGCATTGGATGGCAAACTATTATATGCCCTCAAAATATAATTAATTATAATATTTTCGTCGATCTAAATATTTCGTCTATATTATTGAAATTAATGACATAATCGTGACGCAATTATATTTTGCTACAAATAAAATCCCACTAATGGCGATAACACAGCGTTATTATTGAATTTGTTTATTCAGCCGCCGCCTACACAAATATGTTGGCTTGTTAGTGAGCTGTATCGCCCCCGTGGGGCCTCAAGAATAGTATATCACGTATCATAAATAGCGCACAAATAATGGCATCTGTATGCGAAACAAGACGCACTTTAAGATGGAATAAGTAAGTAAAGGACTAAAATTTTGCATTGCGATGCAAATTGGCGACTTCTGAGTAAAATTATTCGCATTGTCGCATCGTGTTGCATATTTAAATTGTGAATAAAATGCGGGGGAAATGGAAAAATCTTTATTTTGTATTTAAAGCGTTCTCATTGAACTCATGGTTTCCTACTTCTATTATAGAAGTGGTGTGAACAAACGCAATTTTGTTTATACCACTCCTATAATCGAAGAGTATAAAGGTAGAAAACCGTGAGTTCAATGAGAATGCTTTAAATACCAAATAGAGATCGGGAAAATATTTAGAAATTAATACATATAGATCCATAATCAGTGTAAATTGATTTATGATAATAATAATAAACCTAATAATTCTTTATTTACAGCAACGTCATTTCATACAAATTCTTACAAAATATAAGATATAATATACAACAAATTACAACCTATAAAATAATCAGGATGATGATTAGGAAATCTTGCAATTTTGTATTGTTCGTCAGAATCAATAAATATATTTTTCTTTTGAAATTTGTTGCAAATTATTTTGTATGCTTTTTTCCCATAAACTGTTTTCTAAATAATCACAAAGAATTTTCCACTTATTTTCCTTTGGTTTTAAAATCGAATCTTTAAGAATTTTTTTACTTGTATTATATTCTAGATAATTATTTATTATAACCAAAATTTTCATTATTTTTTGTTTTATAGAATTTTTGATTTTCTCTTGTAATTTTTCTCTTTATGGTCTTCTCCATGTTTTCCTGTTTTCGTTAATTTCATCATTCCACCAATATTCACCTTTGAATTTAAAATGATTATTATTATTTAATAAATATTTATCACATAAATTTACTATAAAACCCCCCTAGGGGGTTAGTTGTATAATTTTTGGATATAATCACTCGAAATATTGTGTGAATACATCCTCACTAGCTGAGCTACACTGATGAGATCTAATAAGATCGAAATCTAGATATGTAGATTGCTAAGAGGTGGATTCACACTTATAAATATAAGAGACATTTGTGTGGGCTCTGATTGTAGCACAACATTGTATTTGGTACTAATTATATTTACAAGTAATAAAGATCTGTAACGCTTGTGTAAAATAAACACGCGACTCTTTGACAAACCACCACAATCCGACGGGAAAGCCTGCAGGAACACCTTGCATCACGGTGTTCCTGAAGGCTTTTCCGTCGGATTGTGGTGATTTGTCAAAGAAAAGAGTCGCGTGTTTATTTTACACAAGTACTGCAGATATTTATTACTTGAAATTAAAATTAGTACCAACTACTATGATGTTACAGTCAGAACCTAGACAAATGTCTGGACACACAGGGGCTTGAGGGTCCTGGACACACCTTACACCTGTTTTCGTTAATTTCATCATTCCACCAATATTCACCTTTGAATTTAAAATTATTATTATTATTTAATAAATATTTATCACATAAATTTACTATAAAATTTGTTAAATCTAATGCATATCAATTTCATAGTTAAGATTCGAAAGACTTGATTGAATTCCATTTTTTAAATTAAAAATATTTTTTTGATTTAAAACACCTATTATCATAGATACTATAATTAATTTTTTCCCTTTAAATTATATTCTATAACACCAAAATAAATATATTTATGATCACTAAGGGTTTCTATATCCACAACGTTCAAATTTTTAATTTTGTTTGTTAAATTTTCATCAAATAATTTTATATCCAAAATTTATTCTTGAGCTCTTCTTTGAAAGGTTAGGGTAGTATCTGTATTACCTACTAATAATTTATTGCAATTGATCATGTCTTCTAAAATATTACCTTTGACATCAGTCGGAAACTAATTGCATATGTATCAATCTATAAATGTACAAAGATTTATAGATTGATACATTGTGTTTTATTACTCATTACACATTAAAACTGAATATTCGGTTAACATTTTATTATAATATCTAATACATATTAAAATAAAATGTAAAACTAATTATTTTGCCCTCTAATTCAGAGTTATTTGCACCGTCAATGAGCTATGAATATTGATTGGTGGAAATAATTATTTAAAATAAACATTTATTCGAGCGAATTTTACGTTGAATGATAATTTCGTTACTCATTTGTAATTATTTTAATGAATTCATTAAACCAGTGTAGGATTGAAATGAGCTTTGTAAAACCTATACTGATTTAATTAATTCGGCATAAATGGTGGAATGTTTATTGAAACTGAAACCATGAAAGTAATTTTAGTTTCGATTTGATGAAAGTTATGGTTGAATCGTTTAACAAGATTGATGCCCGTATTCACCAACATCCCATTAAACTTTATAGGTCCCATAAGCTATTGAATGGATAAATTGAAAACGTCATTGTGACAGAATATGCCAAAACAAATGTCAAACACCTTGAATAGCGCTTGCAATTGGAGCTTTGATGACACCTTTTGTTTAATTATTCAGTGTTTGCAATAGAGAGAATCTAAAGTAACTACATTCCCTAGATAATGTATTTATTGTTGCTATAACAACGAATACTTATGGGTTCAATAGCTATTGATAGATTTACGGAACGTCGGTGAATACGGGGGTGAATGGAGTAAAATATAATATAATGGATTATAATAGGCCAACATTGGGGCTGGTGTGGTGGGATTAATTGTTCTATATATAGTGTAATAAATATTAGTATTATTTTGCTGTATAACTATAATTTAAAATAGAAACCTATTTTCCTGGCTTATTAGGGTGGTGCTGCAATAAAACGTTATTTAGTTGAAGTACACTTTTCCTTTTTTTCCATTATTTCGTAGCTGATGAAGTAGTTGTTTTAGCTACGAAATATTGGCAAAAAAGGAAGTAAAGTGTACTTCAACTAAATAGCGTTTTATTGCTGCAGCACCCTAAACCCTATTAAGCTAGGAACATCGGTTTCTATTTTGAATTATATATATATATATATATATATATATATATATATATATATATATGTAATATGAAATAATTGTTATTTTAGTAAAAAAAAATCTCTGATTGGATTTATTGTGACACAAAATTCTTTATTTCCTAATCCTACAACCAATACAACCTGCATATCAAAGTAATTTTCGTTTCGCATGCAAGCATACCCATAGTGTTATTAATAAGAGATGATAATTTTAATGGAGCAATTAGCGTGTACTGTAACCGCCCCCGCCGGATATAAATTATGCTCTTGTACGGCAATCGTTCCCGCGCTAATGAATGAGAATGCAAAGGCTGCTTTCAATTAGCGTGATGGATTTTATTTCTTGTTGCGATGGCGCGATAAGTGCCCCCGCGTTAATAGTATTCTTGCGGTTCCGCGATTAAAGCATTAAAGACGCATTAGCAGCAGCCAGAACTTCGCGATCGATGCCCGCCCGACGACAACGAATAAAGTTTTATTCGAAACCACAAAAAACAAAACAGGAGATACAAGATACAAATAAATTTAACTGTAGGTTTATAGTTCTATTTAGATTAAAACTATTAAATTGTTGATAATATCTTATTACTGTTTGAGTATCAAATCAAATATAAGAGAAATTATACTACTAACCCCCTAGGAGGAAAGTTAAACGCCATCTGGCAGCACTACATCAATTAGCAATGCACACCCATATGTTATTACCATATGGATGTGCATTGCTAATTGATTAACATGCACATGCCATCAGGATCACCGGGTAGTGCCCTCTATGGAATAATATTCCAACAGAGTGCTTGAGATATCAGCACAACGCCAATTTTGTAAAAAATATATCTACATATCTAGATTTCGATCTTATTAGATCTCATCAGTGTAGCTCAACTAGTGAGGATCCTGATGACATGAGTATGTTGACGGTTATTACCATATGGGTTTGCATTGCTAATTGATGTGGTGCCGATAGATGGCGTTTAACTTTCCACCTAGGGGGTTAGTTGTATAATTTTTTGATATAATCACTCGAGATAATGTGTAAATTCATCCTCACAGCTGAGCTATACTGATGAGATCTAATAAGATCGAAATCTAGATATGTAGATTGCTAAGAGGTGGATTCACGCTTTTAAATATAAGAGACATTTGTCTAGGCAATGACTGTAGCACAACATTGTATTTGGTACTAATTATATTTACAAGTAATAAAGATCTGTAGGGCTTGTGTAAAATAAACACGCGACTCTTTGACAAACCACCACAATCCGACGGAAAAGCCTGCAGGAACACGTATCACGGTTTTCCTGAAGGCTTTTCCGTCGGATTGTGGTGATTTGTCAAAGAAAAGAGTCGCGTGTTTATTTTACACAAGTGCTACAGATATTTATTACTTGAAATTAAAATTAGTACCAAATACTATGATATGTTACAGTCAGAACCTAGACAAATGTCTGGGGCCCAGGGGCTTGAGGGTACTGGACACACCTTCCACTTGTGTACATTTAAAAAAAATATATGTGTGAATACACGTCTTGGCAATCTACATGTCCAGATTTCGATCTTCTTATATCTCATCAGAGTAACTCAGCTAGTGAGGATGAATTTACTTTTTTTTTGGTCACGCCAGGCGGGAAGTGTTTAAAAATTACTTACATAAGACTACTTTCTTCAGGAAGACAGTAAGGTTCTTACTGACTAAAAAAATGCTCCCTGCTGCAACATAACGAAATAAATAATTTTTTATATGTTTATATCAATGGTATATATGTTTATATCAAAGGATCAATGAATTCACAACATCTCTCTAGTGATTTATATACAAAGTAATGCCACTTTCTCTCTAGAGAGAAAGTTTAACGCCATCTGGCGGAACCAACAAAATCAACAATGCATACCCATATGGTAATATCCGCTCTTATTAATAATATTAGTTTGGACTAAAAAATTAAGATGATAAACATATTTGACTAAATTTTTAAGATAATCTGGGGAATTATCTAGTCTGTAGTAGTAGTACTAGTTATGTAGTCAAATATATATATATATATATATATATATATATATATATATATATATATATATATATATATATATATATATATATATATATATAATCATCTTAATTTTTTAATCTAAACTAATATTATTAATAAGAGCGGATATTACCATATGCCAGATGGCGTTAAACTTTCTCTCTAAAGAGAAAGTGGCATTACTTTGTATATAAATCACTAGATAAAATCGGATTAATTATTATTTATCTTTTTGCAATAAAACTATTAAATTAAACAGTTACTAGAATATCCTGAATCCAGTCAGTTTCAAAAACGTCAAGCAAAATGGTTGAGAAACGACATCAAACGGCACAATTTCATGCACTGTGAGAGAGCAGCAGCAGTAAAGGTCAGAGGAGGGTAGTGTATTTCTTTGCTTTGTTTTGGGCCCGCTTGTGGAACGAACACACGCACACAAATAGGGGCAATATAGCAAGGCGATAGCCGCCGCCGTGCAAACTTGCATGCAGAAGACGATGACAGCAAAGAGAATAAGTGACAAAGGCGGAATGCTGCGGGGCGGCCGCCACACAAAGCGATGTAATTTCTGGGAAATAAATGAGGTCCAGTGATAAATGTACGGCGATTCGGCGTTTGTAGTGTGCGGTAACGTTGTTGTCGGACGACGGCTTATTCTCCATCCCCCAGTTCAGACATAATAAATCTTTGGCTGTGTGCAGGAGCGAATTTTTCGACTTTTTTATTCGTGTTTTCGTATGCTGCTTTGATATTAAAGGTGAATGTTACACACGGTTGGGACATAAAGGAAGTAATTAAAATTTGAACCGAGACGTGGCCAGCTGGGGGCGGTGGAAAAGGGCGGCTTTTGGAAAATTAACATAATCTGAGTTAGAAATTATGTGAGGGTTTATTTGATGTGTTGGGATTGAATCGATAAAGAAGGTCCATAGAGTATTTTTATTGTATTACATTTTTAATAATTCATTCGTAACTTTTTTTTGAGGGGTTCTATCATCGGCACATGTGTTACATTCCTTCACGATTCAGAGTGAAGCCCTATTGAATAAACACCCACCTAGTCCAGTACCACTCTCGTATTTCCTCGAGTTGACAGGATCTTATGCTATTAAGACATCAAATCTTGTTCAATTCTGGTTCTAGATCTCATTTTCGGTGTTGTGCATGTCAAGTTCCTCTTGTTCTTTCAATCTCAGAATATTGCGATTTTCCCTCAACATCGTCTGCGTGAGGTTTTCAGTAGCTAGTTCCACCCCTACCACGCGCGTTTAATGTCTTCTAGGCCAGTATCACCATGGCCATTCGAAGAGCGTGTGCTCTGCATCGTCAGATTCATGACAGCATTGGGAACATACCTGGTCACTAGACCATCCTGCTTGCTCGCTTTTGGTCCACGGAGACGTATGTGAATAGAAAGAAATTAGAGGTGAATATGCAAAAATCCAAAATGTTAGTAGAAATTGAATGAAAAATTGAATACATCTAATGCGCATTTAAAAGAATTGCGCTGTAAAAAGTTGTTCATCCTCATCATCATTATCATTCCGTAGCTCTACAACCCTGGGTGGGTCTTGGCTGATACAACAATCTTCCTCCATTTCATCCGATCCAACATGGTCTCCGGCTCATACTCTCTTCCCAGAACAAGCAAATCCGTCCTCAAGTTATCACGCCACCTCATTCATGTTGGTCGCTCCGCGACTGTTTTGTCTAAATGTACTCTTGCCACGGTTCGTCTTCTTCTGTCTCATCCTAATCACTCTTTCTAATGGGTTCGTAATGACCGATAATGGGTTGGTGGGTTCATTGTGACTTAACGACCGATTGGCTTATTTGCCCAGACAATCGGGCATCGCTTAAGTATAACACAACACACTAAATGAAGTTTTCTATTCTCTGTTCTCACTTCTCTGTTTCATTTTAGTCATTGAGAATATCGAAATTGTCCTATAACTCCTAAATACTATTAATGACTCCTGTTTAAGACTCCCAAAACATAAAAACAATTATATCCAATTAATACACAGTCCTCCTCTACAAAAACTCCATTCAGGTATCACTAACGGAAAATTGTGTCCGATACGCGAAAATCGTCCTGCTGAATTGAACGGGGCCAAACGTTTACAATCTCCCCGCGACCGGAGAGAGGGGTAGGCAGGACGAATTGCAATCGCCCATCGCGCACAAAGATCCGCATCTCCGATTCCTCATCCCACCGAGCTTGCAGCGGACAGATTTTCTCGTTCATTTCACATCGCCATTAAATTATGAGACCCGAAAGATAATGGACGTGGATTAAATCCTGTGCCTGTGCGACGGCGGCGACGCCGGGCGAATGCGAAATGCGTCCCCGATCCTGACGGACAATTATCGCATCGTTGCATTTAAATGGGAGAAATTAGGATGATCTTGACGTGGTAATAGTGTCGCATCAGCAGGAGTTTGTTACAGACATCTAGTCGTGTTTGGATGTGAATTTAATTTAATTCTGATTTTAAAAGTACTTACAACTCATTATTTACACCAGTAAAAAATATATAATAAAAAAAAAAACTTCTATCTTTATAGGGCTATCAGCCGTGAGGCTTTTCCGCCGGTCAAGGGAGAAGCTTAGAGGAGTTTAATCACCTGGTATTTACCTTAACTTCACAGAAAACCTCTGAAAAACTGTGAAAGGTGATTCGCGAAAATAACTGTAATGTAATAATAATAAATATATATACTTCTTATAGCAGGTTTACAATATGTGTGACGAAAGGGTTGCCACTTGAGAAATGTACGTTGCCTAGGACACGCTCTTGCCGGAGTTTAGTTTAGTTTAGTTTAGTTGTGATTTGCCTGCCGCTTAGTTGTAATTTAATTTTCATCATTGTATTTTTTGGATGTTCAACTATTAGTTCGTTATTAGTTTCTGTTAAATAAAATACTAAACTGCACTGACGTGCATACAGGTTTTGTTGTGATCTCCAATATCCTCCCTGATATTCGTCTACGAACCCAAGCAGAACATGAAGAAGACATGCTATATATGAATGCTTAGTAATTTTTTTTAATGTATTATTTTTTTGGCTCAACTATGTTAACATGGTATATAAGCTAAAAATATAAAAACGTGATGTCTCCCTCGATCGGTGGCCATTCCCTCGCTTGAGTTATCAAGGTTTTTTTAATTGTTAAATTTACAGCGTACACAGAACATACAAATCACAAGATAATTATTAAAACTTAAGTCCACTACGAAATTAGAGTTTTCGAGCCCTTTATTAAGCCTCTTCCACATACCCAGTGTTGTTTCTAAAAGCAGATTCTCCCACGGTAAACCTCTGCAAACAATAAACCCAACAACAGGTGCTGAATAACCGGGGATCCGCTGGCGGGCAGGTGGCTCGTCCCCTTTAAATCAGTTGCGTTAATAACAAGGGCGGTTATAATTTACTTTGAGGCGGTTTCCACCGCAATCCCGGGACGCGTCATTATCGTGGCGGCCGATTCGAAATCGAACCGCACCGCGCTCGCACTGTTAATTAGATCAGAAGTCCGCGTTAATTATTCGCCGAGACCCTTATCGCTCCTTTGGCACATTGATAACGTTATGGGACTGTCTGATATCTCCCCGTTTGAATTAGTAAAGTCGCAGTCGTATGGATGTTATAATTATCATGAATTTGGAATTGGATGGGTTTCCGATGTTATAATTATGTATGGGGGGTGATTGAGGCACAATAGTGTTGTTTTATTAATTATAATGGTTGGTGGTGTTAGTAGTGTGTAGTCTCAGACCCTATTTATCACACGTTGAAACTATATTTAGCTTAGCTTACTGTCTCAGTAATTTGTAGTTCCACACAAAAACATTCATATACATACAAGAATTTCGTCCACAATTTAAACCCCATTACAATGAAAGGGTTTCTTCATATAAGAAAATTAAATTTTTAAAATTGTAATTGAGTACTGTTACCCTTGAATTCACGGCTACATACCCAAATATAAATAAATAAATGAATTTATTGCCCAACAGAATTAATAAAATTCCAATTAAATACCATAATACCTAATTATACCTAAAAGTGAAAGAGGTGGCCGGCATCTATAAAAATAAATTATGGATGATAATCCTTAACAATGCAAATAAGATTATGATCTTATTATTATCTTTATTATTTCCTTTTCATCTAATATGTTGGATGAAAAGGAAATAATAAAGATACCAGAATAAACAACAATATTAATGAAGAAATCATTGCATTCAATAACAATCGCAAAGAAAAGAAAATCAACAGGTCCAGATAAAATTCCGAGGGAATTGATCAAATTAATTGAAGGGGCAACAGAACATCCTGAATGAGGAATATAAAGAACTGGCACCATCCCGGTAGAATAGCTATAATAGACTTTTATAACAAAAACCAAAAACTATATCCCAAAAAAAAACGTGAGGCATTATTAGGCTTCAACTTCCTTTTGCAAAAATGTGGTAACCAAAGAAGAGATGTATTAGTGTATTTCGTCGACTACGACAAAGCTTTATATATATATATATATATATATATATATATATATATATATATATTATAAAAAAAAAATAACATTTCATTTCTTATTTGATATTAGTATAAAACCCACCTTTAGATTCCATCAATCCCTCCCCATTTTACAATGTTGCCCCTCAATTTCCCCGCTGAAGTCTTGGCGAGCATAATAATCCTCGCTCCGTCTGACTAATGTGTGTTTTTCATTAGCTTATTTTCCAGCGACGCCACCCCCCTACGGCCCCCGACCTCTGTCTCGCCGCGCGAGCTTAATACCCCAGTTGTTTAGCTTCCGCGCACGGCCGGAGTATCAAAGGCTTTGCCCCGGGACTACGAACAATGCAACTTCCACCGCTTTATTATGTGACTGAACTAAATTAAAGATTTTAATCTGCCGGCCCCCGCACAAAGGTATTAAAGTTATTAACCGCGATAAACTGTAACAAATCGACCGGTAATTATTTTCGAAACGCACGGCGACGATTAACAAGTTGCCCTTGTGCATGAATGAATAAAAAAGCTATTGCGCAGGTTTATAATATAGTTCTTTTTAATTCTATTTATAATTGTAGCGTGTAAGATTGTGTGATTTATTTTATTTTAATAATTATTTGTTGATTCTCAACGTAGAGAACTAATTAGTGTACATATTTGTTTGTCCATACTTCCACTAATGTATTCTAAATATATTTCACCCTCTTTAGGATATCGGAAACATATCGATAAAGTAGAAAATGAGTTTCAATACTGATGATAAGGCAACCCCGTTTGGTTATTATGGATTCTCATAGGGATTATGTTTCTGTGATCAGATATATATATATATATATATATATATATATATATATATATATATATATATATATATATATATATATATATATATATTATATAGATTACTAAGGAAATTTCCGAGAAAAATTATATCAAATGTCAGAGTGTAAAAACATGGATGGAATTGTGGAAACTTTTCTAAAAAAAGACTCTAAAAGCGTTTGTTGATTGGGCGCCTTTTTTATAGCTTCCAGTGTTTCCAGGGAGGTTATAGTAATTCTATAGAAAATATAATGTTGCTATAAATATTGATACTTAAGGGTTCAATAACTATTGCTAGATTGGATGGGTAATGGTAAATACGTAAGCTAATGTCGATGAATATTATTATAGCCATTTAATGAAATAATAATAAAAATATAAATAATGTTAATGAAATTTATGAGCGTGAACACTAACACGAGAGAGATATAATATGTGTTATCATTTATCATATTCAAATCAATCTTGTAGTACCTAGGATTTCCTCTAGATCCCAATTAGTTTTTTTACTGTACTCTAGGAAAAACCAACTTAGGTGTTAATACCCCGATTACAAACTTGTGCAGAACTTTTAATAATATATCACATGACTATGATATATACAACGACACCTTGTCACATGTAAAAAACGTAATGTTGACATTGGCATAGTAATCTTTAAATATCTTATTCGGTATATACTTTTATATTTATTTTTATTTTTATTTTTATACTTTTATATTTATAAATACCTAGCTCAGTAGCCGAGTGGTTAAAGTCATCGTCCGTCTCGTACTGGGTGCGAATTTTCACCTTTCACAGTTTTTCAGAGGTTTTCTGCGAAGTTAAGGTAAATACCGGGTGATTAAAGTCCTCTGAGCTTCTCCCTTGACCGGCGGAAAAGCCTCACGGCTGATAGCCCAATAAAGATAGAAGTTTTTTTATTTATAAATTCATTCATTATTATTAGTTCCTTCTGTGTATATTTTCCTGTAAATGTTATGTAACTATTGGGATATAAAATGTTATTATTATGATTATTAGTATTGTTATTATATTAGTTACGGGCCTATTAATAATCGTTATATTTTACTTTAAAACTTAACTTCTGTATCCATTTTTTGAGCTGCTAGATTCATGCGTTACGCCACTAGAAACTGACGCCCAACAATTTTCTCCTATATATTATTCTATTTGTTATGTTTCCTAACAATACACTAATAAATTTAAAACCAAATACAATTCAGTAGGTATATTATTGCAATATACGTTTTTGGAACAGATATCGCATGGTGGTATTATTGATTTAATATCCATCCATCAACCCTAATTGGCACGTATTTAAATTGTGACATAACGCCAAGGCGCGCTCGGTGAATGTGTGCGGCCTAGATCTCAAAATCGCAAAAAAAAACGGGAAAATAAAAATGGGAAATAATTTTTAAGCCGCTGGGTAACATGCGGCCGTCAATTGTAATTTCCGTTCGCCGTGCGACAAAGACAAATCAATCAAAGCTGGATTAAAAGGAGCGCCCGTTCGGTTTATGATCGAGCCGATGTTATCGGGACAAAGACAAGGCCGGGAATTATCGTTTCAATACTTCCCCCCAGCAATTTGAGTTTATTATCCGATTATATTGCTGATGATGATTATTGTGCACTGTATATAATTTTATGACTGGTTAGAATCATGAAAATATACAATAAGACTTGATAAATTATATGTATGTAAATGTTAAAGAGAATATATATTTATATTATTATTATATTAAAATTTAAACAAATATAATAACTGTCCAGAATAGAGTTTGCTATTGCCTTCCTCAAAATGAGAGATCTCTTGCTTGTGATTGCGATTTAACGTTAGACCTTCGTGTTAGAATGGTAAGATGCTACATATTTCCAATTCTACTGTGTGGTATGGAAGCATGAACACTGAACCAACAACTCCAAATTTTTGACATGTGGACGTATCGGAGAATCCTGAAGATTTCATGGAATTTGTGCCGTTTAGTATTTCTATGTTAATTGTATCTGAATATGCCAATTTCAATATTATGGGCTAATATTCTGTCGGGAAAAATCCTTAGAAAAATGATATAAATCAAAAAAAATTTCGAACTACCGTTTTTTTTTAAATTATGAAATGATTATTCAGTCATCCCGTGCACGTCACAGGTATTCTGTATGTATTCCGGGGGTCCATTTGCGGTCATAAATAATGCAAATGACGTGGGGATTTCGGGGATTCGATCCGGGTCAACTTTGAAATGATAAAATCTGTAACAAACCCCGGCCCGCGGTAATTGAATAAAAGCGTCCGGCTCTGCTGCAACAACACGTGTCAATTAAACGCCCTCCAGGTTCGTCGCATGTTTGTACATTATTTTTTATCCCCGCACACACACACACAAACACAATTGAATTAACAGGCCCGAATGAGCGGGAGGTGGGAGCGAGTAATCGCGTTATTGTTGTTTTTTTAATTTCCAATGGGCGTGCAGGATTAAGTTTTACGGCGGCGGCTAATGGAAGTCGATTAATGTGTGTATTTGTGTGTGTTTTTATTAAACAATCCGCCGCTGCTTGCGCGTTACTCTATGTGGGACAAACTTTCCGTTTGAACGGATGCTTTTAGCGAGCAAACAATGAAATACAGACGCATCCGCGGGGAGTATTATCGATGGAGTTATGGTGGGTTATTTGTCGTGATATAACAACTGAGTAGTTGTTAAACTAGCGAAGTTACCGGAGGGAAGAATTAACTGGGGCTTAAGAATATTTTAACTGTTTCATCGCGTACTGGATTCAAATAACTATTTAAATGATTGTTTTAGCCGATAATTGTTTAGAGTTTGGATACTACCTGCTTTGATTTAAATATATTTATATATAAATCTGATAAGATCATCAAAGAATTATTTTTAAAACTTAACAGTACATTTTATTCGAGAATATTTTTAAATCAAATCATCCATCCTACGGACGGAGGTAAAGAACATACTATCCAACAAGTATTGTATACAGCTGGAATCTAGAGTTTTTAATACTTTAACTTTTTATGAATTTATAATAATATAGATATATATATATATATATATATATATATATATATATATTATTTTTATTATTATTATTACCTCCATCAATTCGACACAGTAATTATGTATTTTTATATTTAATGTTTCTGTTGATAAATTTAACAATTATTTTTAACTTTGTTTTACTTGTATAGTTTTAATATAAAAAATATATATCAGTTGAAAAGTCCCCGGTAAAGGGAGAAGCTCAGAGGAGTTAACCCTTAAATACATGATTTTTTTAAAAATTGTATTAAATAATAATTACTGCCAGTCGACCACTTGCTACAAAACATAAGAATCGCCATTTATTAACAAAATCCACTGACAATAACATCATCCAATAATAATGACATTATAGCCACCCTAAAACGCACATTGATGGTCAGCTTTCTTATTTTATTCTTTAGATTGAAAATAGGCCAGTTGCCAAAAGCACCAAATCATAGTATTGAAAATTACTATATAATATAACTATAATTAATTTTCAAAAATCGGCACCATGTAGTGGACCGGAGTTTGGGTTATGTTTTATCCTCTCTGAACCCGTTGTCACTATATGACTATGTTAGATACCTTTGATGGTATGTAGAAACCTCTGGCGGGCAAACTAGGGTTGAAAATCTTTCTTCTACATTAGTTTTATTAATCGTTTTGAAAAATGTAATGTACGTTCTCAAAATTATTTGAATACTTTCGAAACTAATCTGAATTGAATTACGTGATTTTGCTTTTGCTGTTTATAATGAAATAGTGATATATGTAATATATGAATGTTGAGAATACAACAATCATTTTTTAAAAAAATGACAATGTCTAAGCCAACCAATTTTGGGATTTCTTAATTGTTTTCAGTCAAATATCATATTGGCATTTACCAAAAAATATAATATTTGGTATTACGGTTCTGCATAGTTATATAAAATTTAATATTTTCCAACTATTATCAAACGACGCTTTCCACATCCCTACACGATACAATCACATCCATTTGATTCATACCATCCACATTTTTCTGCTCGTGCTGCTGCTGCTGCTGCCGTTGTTGTTATTGTTGTTGGATCCAGGAGTAAGCACGTGAATACATCTTTGTTGGATTTTTGCGCTCGCATTTATGCGAGCACTTACAGAAATAAGACACGCAAGACGTGCACAAAGGCCGCGCTATTAGAACGTAGTAAACGCCGGCGGCGCTGCTGGATCCAGCCGCTACCGCCTCCCCGCTGAACAAACGGGGAAAGTGTGCTTGTGTGGTTCGTTTTGCACAGTGAGTGCCCGCATTGTTCCTAGCCCCCCTACTCATGCCGATTTTCCGAAAGCTTTAATTCCACGAAAATATGCAAACACAGACAACAAACATAATAGTTATTAATATGAAAAGTATGATCAACTAAACATAATCTCATGAAGAAGTTTTGTTTATTAATACTTATAGTGTCTATTGATTTAAATATATTTGCTTCATTTTCATAAAATCAATAAACTAGTAAATTAATGAATTCTGCAGAAATCCTTGCAAATAAATATGTGTGTTCAATGAGATTAGTTTTTATGTGAAAATAATACTTATAGCCCGAGGGCTTTTCCGCTGGTAACGGGAGAAGCTCAGAGGAGTGTAATCACCTTAACTTCACAGAAAACTTCTGAAAAACTGTGAAAGGTAGATTTTGCCACCAACTCTCGTTCCCCTATGATCAGTACGAGATGGACGGCGCCTCTAATCTATAGGCAAGAGATGGCGATCCATTTTAGGCTTGTGTGCCAAAATCTCAAACAAATAATAATTCTAAACCATTGAACGTGCCAATATTTTCCATTCGGCTCACATGCGTATCATGCGTGTTAGCTGTCCTATTATTCTATAATTTATCGGTTTCTATTTCGTGTCTAATATATCCGTCCTTTTCCCAAAAGTAATTTTCATTAAACTATTTAAATGGTTAAAAGAATATTAACCGAAACCTAACCATTTTCTTCGGTTCTCAAAATATTCTAAAAAACGACTACAATTTGGACTTTTTTTTTCAGACCTCAACAATATTATAATAATATTATATTTGGACTATTATATTTGGAAATTATTATGTTATTATTAGGCTACAAATAATTTCACCTGAGCTGTAAACATTAATTAAATCACAACAAATAATTTTACATATAATGCTAATTGAATTACACCAAAAAAAGTACGTATTTATTTTTATAATTAATTTATAGAAATATAGATCGAATACTTTTATTAAGTTATTAAATGATTAGTCGATCCATGTAATTAACTAACCGATCTCTTCCGCTTTTTCCTGCCCGTGTTAATTACACGTGCAGCAATTAGCTAACGGTGACGATCGCGGTTTTCCCTCATTAAGCAAATGAAAATTAAGTATGTACGCCCTGCTGAAGTATAAAAAGGGCACTGTTGCTGTTGCTGAAACCGTTGGCTTCAATAAGCGCGAGCGCCTTTTGACAAATTACATATCACGCACCTGTCAGGCCGCATAATTAATACGCTCCTCCGCTTGTAATCTACGCAATGGCATTCGTTACAAATGGATAATGAAATGCGGGATGGAAATAGGTATGGTAATTGCGATGATATTATTATTAACAACAGACGGGTGGGAAATGTTAAAATATTAGTGTTTCAAGACATAATATGCATATATGTATATAATATCGAATGATGCGAATATGTAACAGATTTCGACTATAATCTAGGTTTGATATTATTAGCCCATAGCGTATTTTTTTAAGAAGATGGGCAATCTACTGTCTATTTTAAATATTTTGTGTGGATATATAATAATATGTTGTGTACATAGTTAATTGGCATCCGATTATACCTGTGGACAATCGGTTGATGTCGTTAAGTAACAACAAACCGACTTAAGTTAATTAAAAAAAAGAAAGACAAATGTGTAGGGATTGAGACTTTTCATTCTGCATTGTTATATTATTATAAACATTCAACAATTTTTTTCGAATCCATATCATTTTCGCGACTTGGTCAAAACTAATAATAATGAAATACGTTCGACTTGGTCGCCGAAGAAAAAATACTTAGAATCAAAATATCCAAATTTCCTTCGGCCATCTGGTACATTGATATGTTTTGTGCTATGATCAGTAAAAAAATTGAATGAAATATGTGTAAAAGTTAAAAATAAAAAAAAATAGAAAGACAAATGTGTAGGGATAGAGACTTTCAATTTTACATTGTTATATTGTTATAAACATTGAGCAATTTTTTGCAAATCTATATAATGTTTGTGCCTTGGTCTAAAATAATATATATGAAATACGTTTCGACTTGGTCGCCGAAAAAGTGATACTGGGAATCAAAATTTTCCAATTTCCTTCGGCCATCTAGTACACTGATATGTTTTGTGGTATGATCAGTAAAACAATGGAACAAAATATGTTGCATTATTTTTTTATCGACTCAGCCTCTAAAATCGGATTATCGAGATAGGAGCGTAAAAGTTAAAAATTAAAAAAAAAATAGAAAGACAAATGTGTAGGGATGGAGACTTTTCATTTTACATTGTCATATTGTTATAGACATTTAGCAATTTTTTTCGAATCCATATCATTTTCGCGACTTGGTCAAAAATAATAATAATGAAATACGTTCGATTTGGTCGTCGAAAAAAAAATACTTAGAATCAAATTTTTCAAATTTCCTTCGGCCATCTGGTACACTGATATGTTTTGTGCTATGATCAGTAAAAAAATTGAATGAAATATGTTGCATTATTTTTGTATCGACTCAGGCTCTAAAATCGGATATTCGAGATAGGACCGTAAAAGTTAAAAATAAAAATAAAATAGAAAGACAAATGTGTAGGGATAGAGACTTTCAATTTTACATTGTCATATTGTTGTAAACATTTAGCAATTTTTTCAAATGCATATCAATTTAGTGACTTGGTCAAAAATACTAATAATCAAATACGTTCGACTTGGTCGCCGAAAAAATGATACTGGGAATCAAAATTTTCCAATTTCCTTCGGCCATCTGGTACACTGATATGTTTTGTGCTAAGATTAGTAAAATATATATATATATATATATATGTATATATATATATATATATTATTATATATATATATATATATTATTATATATATATATATATATATATATATATATATATATATATATATATATATATATATATTATGGTCGGCAAGACATAAACAAAGGATTCCTCAAAATTGCGATTTTTTTGATCTCCCCAACTGCTCAAACAATCTGCGGTATAGAAGCTGGGATCTTAGAGGATAACTTATAAATTATCCTCTAGAAGTAGAATTCCTGTATGGTATATTTTGAAAATATAAACTTCATCAAGTTCATTAGCTAAGGGGTAAATAAAATTTTATCTCAGAATATCGAGATTATTGAATAATAAAATAATATCTAAAATATAAAATTGTTAAAATTTGCCCAATTATAATATAGGGGTCTTCTACAGGACGGGCCCCAATTTATATACAATAGTAAACAATGTGTCTCAATGTCAAACTATTTTTTAAATAAACGTTTTGATACGTGTAGTAGTTTTTTTATGAGGTATAGTGTATATTATGTAATAAAAGTTTTTTAAAAATATTTTTTAATGTTTTGTCCTAAAAATTATTTTTTTCATCATCTTTCACGAGGGAAATTTAAAGAAAAATGTCATATTATAACAAAAACTGTTAATAAATGTCCAATATAGATATAAAATTTGTCACAATCGTACAATTTTTATTTCTAAAAGGTGTAATGTGTATTTGCATTCTTCCAATCTTATCATCACATAAAAAAAAAAATTAACGCATAATACCAATGGTGCGAAAACGTTGTTTTTTGGAAAACCTGATGTATTTTTATAATATCGGTAGTAAATATGTCTTAATTGTGTTACAATTATTAGATATAAACGCTAAAACATACAAAAATTAAGTTTTTCATGGCCTTGGTTAAATATGGGTACAAATACAATTGTGAACAATATTTAATATTAAAGTCACGATTAACAAAAAGTCTATATTGTTCACATGAAACTAGACTTGAGATTAAAAAAAATACACCCATAACATTAAGTAACATAGTCGTTATTGAATCACCGTGAGAATTTCGTTGTTCAAATGATGATTCGGTCGTTTAATTGAACATCTGTCTGGCGTCGTTATCACGCGACTGTGCTCTTTTGTGGCGCCGCGAAACATTCGGATTTAAATGGGGGCGGCAGTGAATGGGAAAGGTGCGTGCACGCGGCCCAGATTAAACGCATAATTATGACGGCTACAAGTGTAGAATTCAGATCCAAGTATATAATTCACAGTGAAAAGCGTACAAATGCGCATATAAAAGTTCTAGGTGTTAATAATGATTTGGGGAGTTGCCAATAAACAGCTACAAATAATCTGATCACAAATAGAGCACAAATCTATTTCATACTAAAATATCATTTTGGTTCTATAGTTGTTGGGTCATAGTCTAACAATATAATTAAAACGGAGCTTCAATTACATATGCGCTTTCGTTTAGCATGGTTTATCCCTGGTTTATCATTGCTAGTCGCCCCCGTGGCGTGCAGTATCGCTCAGGTCTTGCGGTCGTGCGCCGCCGGTTGTAAGGGCCGAGGTAGAATTATACGCATCGGAAAAGGCAAATAGAACAAGAAACAATAAGCCCGTACCAGCCCAGAGTGATAAACGAAAGGCACTCGTATCACTGGTGTTTGGGCAAAAGGACTCAGAAAATGTAAAGTTTACAAACCGTTTATACCAATGGAAAAAGCAAAATTGTTTGGTTAAAAAGACATAAAAACCATATTTTCGTAAAAATTATGACCTAAGTCCTTTTGCCCATACACAGGTATATATAAGCAAATTATAGCCGTTTTAGAAAATCAACTAATTTTGGATTCGTATTTGTCGAGTTTTCATCACACAAAAAACTACTAAAAAGTTGAACATATATAAGTGTGAACTCACCTCTTAGCAATCTACATATCTATATATCTTATTAGATGTCATCAGTGTAGCTTAGCTAGTGAGGATGAATTCACACAATATCTCGAGTGGTATTTTATATAATAATTATACAACTAACCCCCTAGGAGGAAAGTTAAACGCCATTTGGCGGCATCACATCAAATAGCAATGCTCATATGGTATACGAAACTCATGCCCGTATTCACCAACATCCCATAAACTTTATAGGTCCCATAAGCTATTGAATGGATAAATTGACAACTTCATTGTGACAGAATATACCAAAACAAATGATCTTGAATAGCGCTTGCGATTGGAGCTTTGATGACACCTTTTGTTTATTTATTCAGTGTTTCCAATAGAGCGAATCTAAAGCAACTACATTATCTAGATAATATATTTATTGCTATAACAACGAATACTTATGGCTTCAATAGATATTGATAGATTTATGGAACGTCGGTGAATACGAGGGTCAAACCTTGTAATAATTTAATATGGTTATTTATGAATACATTTAGAGCAATTTTATAAACTACTAAAAACGAGAAGAATTATATATCTTTAAAGCTAATCTAATGTTAGATTGGCAACATGTAGTGGGTATAATATACATTTTGTACATTTAAAGGTTCTTTTTGTTTCTGCGAAATCTCCTTTCATTAAATTTTACCATTAACATTCACATAATGACCATTGCGCAAATACACATAATAACTATTATACCAGTCATCACACGTGTAATTTAAATGCCACCACACAAGTTAAAATAATGAATGATGTCGTGACTGTGCGGTCTTCGTGGAATGAAGAGATCACGGAGGGACTCAAGGGGACGTGATGTGATTAATTAGAGCTCGTTTGGCGTGCTGCACTGGAGAAGAAACAAACCGGCAGCCCGTATTAGTAAATTTCATAAATAAATTCCCATGCGCGGATTACTTTATATAGATAACATAATCTGGAAGTTTAATATAGTTGGGGAACTATCGATTGGAAATTTCCAACACCTGCACCCCCATTGCGTCGTCGTGTCTTCGGCAGCCGCGAGGTGCAGCCGATTGTTTTTAATTCAATTTTATAAGTTTGACGTTGGAAATATATAGCCCGCAACATATTTCATCCACGTATTTTGGGTATGATACTGCTAGGTTCTGTACGAGAGATCTTTTTAAAGATGCTTGCAGTATTCTTAAATTAAATTATATAAGATAAACTAATTGAAAATTTTGTTATGTATGAAATTATTAAGTAAATAATAACTAGGCACTCATATGACTGGTGTTTGGGCCTAAGGACTCAGGAAATATAAAGTTTACAAGCCGTTTGTACCAATGGAAAGAACATAATTTAAATTAAATTATATAAGATAAACTAATTGTAAATATTGTTATGTATGAAATTATTAAGTAAATAATAACTATTATATATATTAATAGATATTAATTTCACCTGTTTGGACACACCAAACCACAAACCTCGCGGCGGGGATGGAGGGATAAAACAATTACCTTATTTTTGTGTGTACAAGTAATTTTAATTTAAAATTTATTATAATTATGATTATATTATACTATTTATATTACTACACCGTAAGGTAGAAGGCAAATATAATATATAAGATTATATTATATGTACTCATAAAAAAATATGCTAGAATTATATTTTTTATTTATTTGTTAATTTATTATTACCTATAGTACATTTAATGGTAAATGTAGGTCGAGAGAAATAGATACATATTTACTGAGTAATGGATATAATGGTTAACCCTAATGATGGAATTGTTTTACAATAAACAATTTTACATTACCTTGTCCCATATATTTATTATATACAATGAACTAAATGAGTATATTAAAACACTTAAACTAATTCCCTTCAAACTCAAAATAAAAAATCTACTAATACACAAAAACTTAAAATAAAATCGAGGACAGGGAACAGACCACAGCACCCCTCGATACCATTAGCCCGAGATGGGAAATCACCCATAAATCCCGCGGCGAGGACAGAAGGAAATAATATCAATCATATTTAAACAAGTTCACATATTTTGTATTTTTATATTTATATAGAATATGTAACTTTGTTGTTTGAATAAATGCAAATTTATATATAAAAAAATCGAAACAGTTATACTGCTATAGTAAATTTAGTTTAACACATTATAGTTGTAATGGGTACGATGTATTTTATATGTTCATTTTAATTAATTATTATATATTGTTGTGCTGTAATTAGGATTATACCTGTGGGACAATAAGTCCTTATTTTAATTATTATTGTTATAATACCAAATATATATTTAGATATCATAAAGTAGTAGTGGTTGTAGTAGTAAATGTAGCATACAACTTTATGGAGTTTCTATTGTCATTAACAATGCAAGTATCGAAAAACAGCCGCGCATCACCTAAAACTCAAATAATTCAATTTAAGTCATTATAAATGTGTTTATGTTTTACAGCTAGGTAAGACACCAAATCCAATTGTGCCATTCCACCGATTGTTAATCTTTCATATTTGTGTGCTCTTTGCATCATAAACCACAATTTTCTCCTAAGCTGAGGTTCTTGTTTTGTATACCAATCGGTCGAGTAAATTACCAATGCCATACTTTCAGTCTAAAAATATGTGTATGTACAAAAGATAAGTTTCTTGATATGTACCAACCTTCTCTTTAATTATTAAACCTCCAAAGGAGTAAAAGAAGAGTTCTGTTGCCAGTACGATATACAGTACTGTGAAATTTGCCAATATTATTGTGTCTAATGACGGCAAACTAAAACATACATACTATACTCAACTTTTGAAAACAGAATTCATATTTAATCCTAACATTATTCTAATATGTTCTAAAGAAGCCTCTAATAAGTTCTTTGATTTTTTTATTTGTAAATTTCAGGGGGTACGATTTTTGAGCGATCGCTATGATCATTCGCTATTAATGTAAAACTACTGTGAAGATTTTAGTTCTGTCAAAGATAGCGATAACCTTTCACGAACCGAAGAGACAAAAATCGTCTCTCGACCGTTATTTTCATAGCGATTGCTCAAAAATCGCCTGGGGATGGATTTTTGAGAGATCGCTATGGGGCTCGAGAGACCTTTAATATTATTGCGAATGGTGTAGATATGTGACCCATCGCTTCGTGAAAGATGCTGCTTATCTTTGACAAAACTAAAATCTCTACAGTAGTTATGTTTTGGCATTAATGTTTGAGTTCATTCTATTTTTTGAGTTCATTCGTTTATTTGAGCGCTATGAAACGTCTACTCATTATAGCGCATAATAATAGCGATCGGTCAAAACCCCACCCCTGGTCTTTATATAATTATATACAATTAACTTTATTTTGTAAATACTTTGCAAATTGTTGTTTTTCATATTTTACCACTTTAAACATGTTTGTATTACATCTGAGGAATTACAATTGTACGAATAAATAAATAAATAATAATAATAATATATTCATTACCCTTCAAATGTAACCATATATAAACTAAAGGTCATTCCAGCCAATGAATTTAAATACTGAGTTATAAGCATTATACCAAAGAATTTATCCACATCTCGAACAAGTCTGAAAAATATATTTGTTTAGAATACATACTATTTCACTTTTGAAAAATAATAAAACGATTTATATCATATATACATACATATATTTCAATAAATGATTAGGTGGAAGACCGGGGTAGATTAAATAATCTACTAACCCAAACCTAATTATTACCTCCCATATTTATATTGTTCTCTTGTATATATTATATGAATGTACTGGAGGTAATAAAAAAATAAATAAAAAAATAAAAATAAATTTAAACTGAAAAACGTAGTAAAAGTCAGTTAAAAATCTAATTTTAAGCTAATATATATTTAATTCTATTTCAATCACACAGATACGTAGATTATATCTCGTATTACAGTAAGTATGTATGGTAAACCAGCACAAAAAGGTCAACATGGAAAGAAATGGAAGAGGCCTATGTCCAGGAGTGGATTAATAGAGGCTGCCGAAGATGTATGGCAAGAACTAAATGCGGTAGGGAAGGGAGAGGAAGCAAAATGTTGATGTGGCAACGATACATCACAACATGTGAGATGTGTAGTAAGGGGAGTGACACTGTTTTCACTCCCTTACATTCGTTGCCTAGGTGAATTTAAGGGAGCGAAAGCAGAGTATACCAGGGATTGCAGGAAGGTTAAGATAAGATGATAAAGGCGTGGAAATCTACAAAAGGCTGACGAGGGAAAGGAAGTGGGTAAGGTTAGAGAGGGAACAGTGGGAGGAGGCGAGTATATTTCTAGTTTAAGGATTATGTTTAATTGTTAGAGATTTTGTTGAGTTGGATTGGTTTATGTTTATTAAAAATTAAGCCAATTAAAGGTATTTTTATCAACAGAGTGATTATTAAAATGTTCTTAATTTATAACCGATTTGAAATCAAATAGAAAGTATCATACCCTAAAACGATATCATGCTGCTGTACAATTTCCCCAATAAGCAGTGACGCTACACTTTGTCCTTCAATCACATCCTTCAATACTTCAATAGAGCAATAAACTTGAGCTATTAAAAATATATAAAGCCCTTCAAAAGGCCATACGGTTGCAAACAAATGAAGGTAGGTTGAGATCGTGTGCCAGACGAATATAACTGTGTAACATACATCATTTTTGAGGTCGCAAAATTCATAGCCTCCATAAATCATCTCACGTTTGCCTCCAATAAGTGGAAGCAATATAAACTGGATAGAAGATAAAAAGCAACCTGAGTAGTAGCTGAAGGCGAATATAACGACGCGCCTGTGAATAGCGTCAACCAGTTGCTGACATTTTGCAGTTCTGGGCTCCCACAGTGATTCAAGCGATAACAAAATGCCCAGAAATGTGTTGGATTTTGAGAGTAATGTCAGCACTACCATGAATAACTGGAATATAATATAGGTTCACTATTTCGCTAATTGCTATATAAATGTGTATACATGTTAAACAATAAAAATACATATAACAAGAAAAATAACAAAACAAAACAAATTAATTAGGCTTTTTAGTAGATGTCTCTTGTCTGTGTATGGATTGAATAATGTGTATGAATATGAATACGAATTAAAACTAAGCAAAATAAAACAAAATAAAACATAATAAAACAAAATAAAACAAAATAAAACAAAATAAAACAAAATAAAACAAAATAAAACAAAATAAAACAAAATAAAACAAAATAAAACAAAATACGTCTAATTTCATCGCATTCTTTTTAACCATAGACATTTCCTATACAATCTAAATTTTAAAGTCTGTAGACTGTAGAATGAATGGCTAAGCGAGGATGGGGAAGGCGTGAATATCTGCAGGAGGCTGACGTGGGAGAGGAAAGTGGCGAGGGCAGAGGGAGTGGTTATATATGATGTTAATTTGTAATTTTTGCGGAGTGTTACTTATATTTCTATTTGTATTTTTATTTTTATATATTTTTGTTGTGTTTGGTGATGTTGAAGTGCAGTTTTTTGTGAGGGAAATGCCAATAAAAGTTTTTTTTTAAGTAAATTTTTAGATTGCTGTTTTTGAGTAGGTTTTTGTATTCTGGTTCCATCTTGCAATGTATTAATCTGTATATTCTTCACCTAGGCTGAAAGACTACGATCAATAGCCCTCTGTGTAGCGAGTATATTTTATATTTTATTTTGTACAAGTAACCAATAAACAATTGTTATTATTTGTATTGTAATTTGTCAAAAATAGAATGAATACGGCAGAAACACTAGAAGGTCTAACTAATATGAATCACTATTATAGTCCATATAAAAAGTGCTACCAATATATTAATTTAAAAAAAAATATTATATTATTAAGATTTTTTAGAATATTGCACTGTGAGATGACAAATGTCAACTTCTAAAAACGGTTTTTGAGATACATGCATTTTAAAGATTGCAATAGTACTAGTAGTTCTACCATTGAGAATAATGTTATCTATTTTTTTAAATTACTTAAACTAATAAACAAAATTATTATTTTCAAAAAATAGATAACATTATACTCAATGGTAAAAACGCAAATAGGGTTAAACGAGCGTTAAAATATACATTAGAATCATCAAAACAAAAATCAAAACCTGAAAATATACATAAGAATCATCAAAACAAAAATCAAAACCGGAAAATTCGTTTTGGAAGTTAAGACAGTTGTCATCTCACAGTACGATTTGTAATGAATAATTAATGCAAAGGGCATTTGTTTTTGATTACAAGAAAAATCAGAATTAAAAATTGCAGATTTTCATAAATATGGTGTGTAAATTAGTATAATAAAGCAATGAAACATTAAAAAACTATAACCCAAGTAAAAGAGAATCTGCTGTTGGTCGTGGTGTTTAAGGATACTTCAATTTGTGAAGTTAAATTGTAAGGTTTAGTGACTTTCTTTCAGATTAATCGTGAGCAATAATAATTTTCTTATTTCAGTGGATTCCATACTTACATTAATCAATACTGGCAAAAAGTAGATTTTAGTAATAGTAGACACGCCCTGCCAATTAAGTAAAACTTCAAGCAAATTCTGCATTATTAAACCTACGAGTGTCGCTAAAGGAACCAAACGACAGATTCTTTTAAAAATGGAATTACGCCGTGGATCAAATCCGTTGATATTCAACACAGTCAGAACTACTTTAAGTAGTAACCTCATGACGACTGTTCTGTGCAGTTAGTACTGATTGATTATTCACAAACCTTTGAAAAAGTTTCTTGTCGTGCTTGATGCAATCATAGTTCAGGAGTTTTAATCGATTTCAAGAAAGGCATTTGGTAATAAATACACATTTTATAAATTCCATGGGAAAACGTTGCATAGAATAAATAATATGCAAGTTCACATACAATCCTGCATGTAGAAAAATAAATAAAATTACGATTCGTTCTTTTTTCGTGAAAGGTCATCCAAAAAACTTCTATCTTTATAGCTATCAGCTCCAGAGATTTTCCCCCGGCAAGGGAGAAGCTCGGAGGTACTTACGTTAACTTCACACTTCATCCTATTATTCGTCGAATGTTTCAAACCACAAAAAAACAAAAATATGCAATTCTTAAACAGCTTGTCGCCTCACAAAAATAAAATAAATAAATAATCGTTTATTGAGCTAAATCTATATATATATATATATATATATATATACAACAAGAAATCGAAAATCAAAAAGTTACACCCGGAAATATATAATAATTTCAAAGAATGAAATATACATCTCTTTCACTTCCCCTCCATAACATGTTGCTTTAATAATAGTTTAATCGTTTCATTTACTCATAACAAGAGTTAGGTTGGGAAAGGTATGGCGAACTTTCAACTTAGTTCGCCATCAATTAGTTTCAGAAAACCCTTACTAAAAAATAGTTATATCTAGTAACATTTTGGATATTTTATATATTATATAGGTATGTGAGGCTATGAAAAGAAATGCAAAGTTATCAAGAAACTATGCTATCAGATTAATCACGGTCTGCCGTGTACTCGCCATAGGTTTATTAGTATATTTTAAACGGAAAATTAGTTTTTTTTAACTATTTAATAATTAGCTACAAACTATAATAACTTATTGTGTGTATTTTGACTGGATTTTATACTTACAGTAATCAAGAGTGGCAAAAAGTAGACTTTCTTAATCGTAGACACTCCCTGCCAATTAAGTAAAATTTCAAGCAAATTTTGCTAAACCAAACCTGAGACTGATGTAAAAGTGATCCAGCGGCAGATTTTTTTAAAATGGGAGTTACGACTTGAATCGAATCCGTTGATATTCCACGCAGTCAAAATACTTTTGAGTAGAAACCTCATGACGACGCTTCTGTAGAATGAATGATAGATTATTCACAATAGTTTTAAAGTTTATTATCGTGCTTTGTTATAATCATAGTTCTAATCGATTTCAAGAATGGCATTTGGTAATAAATACACGTTTTATTAATTATATAGGTAAATGTAACCACAGATATTATTATGAACATGCACATAATATGTTTTAAGTGGAAAACATTAGATTATTTCATTTCCAAAAGTATCGATTCATTTCATTGCCAAAATTTGTATGTGTATTATTATTGCCAAATGTAAGGCTGTAAATAGGTAAATGTGTTTTTTTTTAAATTTCATATATACAATAATATATATATATATATATATCTATCTATATGGGAAAGAACAGTAGCAGAGGAAATAAATAAAATTAAATCAGGCAAAAATTAGGGATGCTGAAATCAACTAACATTTCAATAAAACAAACATTTTGTTATGTTTTATAAACTTTATTTTAGTTAATTGATCATAAAGTAGTTAGTCTCCCACTTTATGGAGTTTCTATTGTCATTAACAATGTGAGTATCGAAAAACAGCTCCGCATCACCTAAAACACGAATAATTCAACTGAAGTCATTATAAATATGTTACGTTTTACAGCTAGATAAGACACCAAATCTAATTCCGCCATTCCACCGATTGTTAATCGTTCATATTTGTGTGCTCTTTGCATCATGAACCACAATTTTCTCCTAAGTTGAGGTTGTTGTTTTGTATACCAATCGGTCGAATAAATTGCCAATGCCATACTTTCGGTCTAAAAATATGTGAATGTAGAAAATATATTATATGTTTCGTGAAACTTACTAACCTGTTCCTTGATTATTAAACCTCCGAATGAGTAAAAGAATAGTTCAATTGCCAGTACCACATAAAGTACTGAGAAATTTACCAATATAATTTTGTCTGATGATGGCAAACTAAAACAGCAATTTATGAACATTTCATTTATATTTATTATTAACTTTATTAGCTTCCTTTACTGTACTAAAGCCTGTTTAGAATTTCTTTTACTTTAGCATCTTCTCAGTTGCATAAATTTTGCACTTAAGAATATTAAATTCCTTCACACCTGTGATCAATGTGCATTTTCTGACATCTTAGTTGTAATTTAGCTACATACGGATTTTTTACTGAATGTTTATGTATAGCGGTGAGTATACAAGTACCATTAAGTATATGGTGGGAACCATGTCCGGTTAAATGTTAATCGGTATACTTCTTTTAATCAGCCATTATCACTTTAACTGTCGATTAAGCTTTAATAGAGCATGGCGAGAATGGGCGTTTGTACAGTAGAAATGATTATAAAATAGTATAGTACAAAATCAATATAGCTCCGTTGATAGAAAAGTGACACAACTCGAAATCATCTATTTTCAAGTAGAACTATTTTAGTTATGTATTTATTTATATATTTTTTGTTTATAATGTATGTATATTTATATATATATATATATATATATATAATACATATTTTGTAATATACACTCAAAACACTAATATGTTCTTTTCCACATATGTATGTATATTAAGGCGAATCTTCGAAAATGTAGTTCGAAGATTCGAGCTGAAAATCTATCCCAAAAACGCATGTGAGACGAACGATACTACTGTCACTTCTTTTGCGGAGTGTACAAGCCCCATGAACAACTGGAGGGTGCGCATTGAGAAATAAATGTATTTCGAAATAATGGACCATTTTGTGATAATTGCACGGATGACTATAAATTATACTACTGTACTTATCGAATTGTATTTATCAAAACTTGAAATATGAAACTACAATCTCTTAGAGGAATTTCTTTTGAAGTTTGATTACAAATCAGATTAAATATATACTTTTCTGAAGCAAATATTGACCACTTCTGCATACTTTTTACAACTATTTCTAGAGAAAAAATGTTCGTCCTAACAAAGGATCAAATCATCCTTAGACTTGTGAAATATCCAAACATATTTTCAGAAAATTATAAAATGTTGACTAGAAAGGCCGCGCGATTAGGTCGACATTGAACCGTATTTCGTCTTCCGTCACCTTTAGTATATGAGTGTAGGATTGATTTTGAACATATAATTAACAAAACAATTAAATTTTGGCTTATGCCACTTTTCTATCTACGGAGCCATATATTTATTACCCTTCAAATGTAACCATATATAAACAAAAAGTCATTCCAACCAATGAGTTAAAATACTGTGTTATAAGCATCATACCGAAGAATTTATCCACCTCTCGAACAAGTCTGAAACATTTGGTCTTACAATACATAATGATTTTGTTTTTAAATAAAGAACATTTAAACATATAATGCAAAAAATACAAGTAGTGGTGCAGAAAAATCGTTTAAAAAAATTGAGCGATATTAAAAATATTCAAACATTTTGTATTAATTTAGTGAATTATCTAGATTATAATTCAAATTATCACACTGAAAAGTAATTTTTTTAAAGTAATTACTAATCACGGTTTATAAGATACGTACAAAATTAAATTTGAGAAATATTGGAACGTTTATTTCTAATTATTAAGTTTATTTGAAGAATTTTTGATGAATTTGGCAAAGTTTAACTCAATTTAAATACCGAAATGCGTAAGTAAAGTAGTAAAGTCACTATTTATACAATTTAATATAAATTACATTTGAGGCAATTTATTTAAATATACAATTTTGTTTATATGTTCAATATATTTCAAAGAATTTGGTTTGATTTGATTAAGTTAGGTCTATTGTAACTCGAGTTATCTAATAATACTATAAACAAGGAAATTTTTTATAAGTAATTACAATTCGTTATTTATAAAATTTGTTAACAAAATGTATTAGCGATATTGGAATTAGTTTATACGAAAAACGTAAGAAAATGTGAGAACATGTCAGCAAATGTGGGGAAATGTGGGAAAATGTGAGAATATGTGGGAAAATGTGGGAAAATATGAGAAAATGTGCGAAAGTGTAGGAAACATGTGAGAAAATGTAGGAATATGTGGGGAAAAGTATTAAAATGTGTCAAAATGTATGAAAATGTGCCAACATTTAATAAATCGTGTCCAAATTTGTTAAAAAGTATCGAAATGTGTCAAACTGTGTCTAAATGTGTCAAAATATATGATTTTTTTTTGTATTTTTATTAAAACTGGTCTAACAGACCAACCATCAATTTTACCCTAATTTTAATTGCTAACATGAAGGTGCTTGGGTTCATCTAGTGATGGCCCAAGCTTATGTCTAATTCAAATGTATGAAAATGTGTTAAAATTTATTAAAAACGTGTCAAAATATGTCAAAATTTGTTAAAAAGTGTCGAAATGTGTAAAAATCTGTTCAAATGTGTCAAAACATGTTAAAATGTATTATAATTTATGAAAATGTGTGTCAAAATGTACGAAAAAGTGTCAAAATAAATCAAATCGTGTCCAAATTTGTTAAAAAGTGTTGAAATGTGTGCAAATGTTTTAAAACATGTCAAAATGTGTTCAAATGTTTTAAAACATGTCAAAATGTGTTATAATGTAAGAAAATGTGTCCAAATTTATCAAAATTTATCTAAATGTGTTAAAAAGTATCGAAATGTGTCAAAAGGTGTTCATATGTGTCAAATAGTGTAAAAAAAGTGAAAAATTAGTGTGTTTATATATTTAAAACATGTTTGGTTATTTTATTTTTATAATTTAAGAGAATCTCATACCCTAAAACAAAATCATGCTGCTGCACAATTTCTCCAATAGACAGCGACGCTACACTCTGTCCTCCAATCACATCTTTCAATACTTCAATGGAGCAATAAATTTGTGTTATTAAAAACATATACAGCCCTTCAAAGGGCAATACGCATGGAAGCAAGTGAAGGTAGGTTATGGTCGTGTGCCACACGAATATAACCGTGTAACATAAATCATTTTCGAGATCACATAATTCATAGCCACCAAAAATCATCTCACGTTTGCCTCCAATAAGAGGAAATACTATTATCTGGATGGAAACTAACAAGCAGCTTGCGTAGTAGCTGAAGGCGAATATAACGACGCGTTTGTGAATAGAGTCAACCATTTGCTGACATTTTGCATTTGTGGGCTCCCATAGTGATTCAAGCGATCTCAAAATGTCCAGAAATGTCTTGGATTTTGTGAGTAATGTCAGGACAACCGCGAAAAACTGAAAATATAAATGAAATTTTAATACCCAGTTCCGAAAATCTGACAAGAATAAATATACAGATTTAAAAATTGGGAATATTTTTTTATAACAATCGATTTTCTAAAGCTGAAAAGAGTAAAAGTTAAAATATGATTTCTTAAAACCCAGCATACATCCGTCCGTCTCCTACTGAGCTTTGGGAAGCGAGAGTTCAAACCCCGTTATGGGCAAAATGTTGCGCACCATAGGTCACAAGTTTTTTTATTATGTTAAAGGTAAATAATACCGGGTGATTACACTCCTCTCTAAGTTTCTCCCTTTACTAGCGAAATAGTCCTCGGGTTAATAGCTATAAAATAAAAGTTTTTTATTTCTTAAAAAATTCTTCCTTAGAAATTCTAAGGTCTAATTGAATCTCTAGTTTGAAGAAAGGAACAAGCGCCAATATATATATATATATATATATATATATATATATATATATATATATATATATCTATATGTATATATATATATATATATATATATATATATATATATATATATATTTGCGCGTTTTCCCTTCTTCAAACTAAAACTAGCGATTCGACCTTAGAATTTTAAAGGAAGAATTGTATATGATATTAAATAATAATCATATAATCATTAATTCTGAACGATCTGTAATATTTTACCCAATCCAACAACGGGAATGGTTACTGTGTCACCAAACCTAAATAATAATGTCTTTGAAATTGATTTAGAATTTCCAGGTCTACGTTTCATTTATTTTCCCACAAATTAGATTTTTGGATTCGTTCCCTTCTTCAAACTACTATAGGTATAATACCTATGATACAATTATGAGTACATTTGTTTGCAGATTAGCCACTAACAAGATAATCTTCAAACTACCATTGCATCGGTATGATACCTATGATACAATGATGAGCATAAAATATTATTTCTTTAAATAACATTTAAATATGATAAAGTTAGTCGCTAACAATAATTTGTTATTTGAGTGAAAATTCATACTCACATTAGTCAAAATTGATATAAGGTAGATTTTCTTAATAGTAGACACTCCTTGCCAATTAAGTAAAATTTCGAACAAATTTTGCAATACCAAACTTGAAGCTGCCGTAAAACTGATCAAACGACCGATTTTTTTTAAACCCGAATTTCGTCTGGGATCAAATCCATTGATATTGTATACAGTCAGAATAAATTTCAGTAGAAACCTCATGACGACTCTTCTGTGCAGTCAGTAGTGATAGATTATTCACAAAAGTTTGAAAAAGTTTCTTGGCGTGCTTGATGTAATCATAGTTCGGCAGTTTTAATCGATTTCAAGAAAGGCATTTGGTAAGAATACACGTTTTATAAATACTATGGGAAAACGTTGCATAAGACCAATATAATATTAAATTATTATTATTAATTATCTGTAGTGTGACTGTTTTTACATTTATATTATAGGAATAATATAATTATCAGTTCGAAAATACTGATAATTATATTATTCCTATAGAAATCCCATGATTTTACAAACAAATGCATTTATTATATTTATATTATTATATATTGTGAAAATGTTCAGTCAATTATTATTACAATTCTTATAATGCTATATATTTTTTGTTCTTTAATTAACTCGTTGCAGTGTTCTCCACACCTCCCCGGAGCCGAGCTGTACGTGTTCTATTAGGAGAAATAACGCGCTCCCGTAATTTCTATAGGAAGGAGATTTCTCCGGGCGCGCAGTAATTGTAAACACTGATTACAATAGTTCCCGTCTCCGGCTTGTTGGGGGGCGGGGTGGCGGTAAAATGCAGGGAAACGCGCGAGAGCAGCGCAGGGATTAAAAGCCACAGATCAGAAGAAAAGCCGGGGCGCGACAATCGCAATCTAAGTTTGTAATGAAATTGAAATTTAGAATATTTTACATCACCCCTTGCAGCAGCCGAGCAACTTTTATATCTCGCCCGCTCCCAGCTGCGCGCTACAACAAAAAAACAAAACAAGCAGAAGCTTATGCATTACATTTGTAATTCCTTCCCAAGTTATTTTTGTTTGCTAATTTATTAATTCGTCCACAGTTGGGAGCGAGAGGATGGTGGATTTGACGAGGGTCACCGATACGTTCACCTTGAGGCCGGAGCTGCTTAATTGAACCATAAATAATTTACCCGGTGCAGTTCTTGTACAATTTAAACGAGACTTAATCTAAATATCCCCGCGCGCGCATATAATTGGATATTGCGAACCAGTTTCGGTTTTTTATGGCTCATGTGCAAACGATATACTGCTTTTTATTGCTGTCCATATTATCTAATGTACTGTAGTTCATCAGGCTTTGTTGCGACTATAAAATCATTAGCTATAATCAAACAATTACATAAAGGTACAAGCGATAAAATATATTTTTTTAAATGTTGGAAACTTCTTGCATATGTCTTTTTATAGCAAATTTAATGTCTCACTATCGATTTATTCGTATTTTTCGAGTAAAGATTATTTATTGTAATATCTTAACTGACGTATACTAGTAATTCTCATTACTCATAAAACTCATTTTCAGTGAAAATAAAATAATTTTTAAACAATCTAAAAATAGGGTTAAATTTATCAGAACAACCTGCTAGTCTTAAAATCTTTATCATATATATATATATATATATATATATAATTTATAAAAAAAAGACCTTTATTGGCATTTCCCTCACTGCCCCTTCACATCACAAACCTCAACAAAAATATACAAAAATAAAAATAACAATACAATATAAATAAAAGTACTACTCCGCCAAAAATTACTAATTACCCCCATCTATCGCCGCTCCCTTTGCCCTTGCCACTTTCCTCTCCCACGTCAGCCTCCTGCAGATTTTCACGCCTTCCCCATCCTCGCATAACCATTCATTCAGCTTTCTGCAGTCTCCCACCCACTCTGCTTTCACACCCTCACATTCTTCGCTAAGGTGCCACCACGTGTCGCTTCCCTTACTACACAGCGCACACGCGGTGTACCCTAAACCCATCCACACTTTCCTCCCTCTCTCGTCTGACCCACACCTCGCTCCTGCCATACATAGCTTTTCCTCCCTGCTCCACTCACCCTTGGCTAAGTAACTCGGGAGTCTCCCACTCTACGTAGCCAGGGTTGTAAGGGCTCTCATTCATTCTAGTCTGCCGTTCTTGCCACTAATTATCTCTCAATCTCTCTCTTACCTCAGTTCCTAGGCTTCCCATTTCTCTCAGCGTCTCCTCTACCCACACCTCAGACATACCCACTCTTTCATACATCCTTCCTCTATCCTTTCTCCAACCACTCTCCGTCCTACTCTTACACCTCATCCATACCTCCCGCACCAGTCTTTCCTCACCCAATTCCTGCAATCTTTCTTCAAACTTCACAACCCTTACACACGACTCCCACCACATACTCACCTTATACCTCGGTGTAGGTATAGAAACAGGGGAAAATGGAAGGAAAAAACCAAGCGGAAGATCGCCGATGAGGTGGACAGACACTATCAATGCAACAACCAACAGCACGATAACAAAAGCAACAAATGAATCTGGGAACAGGGAAAGATGGCGGGATATTGTACGAGAAGCGACAGCAAACGAGTAAACCACAATCACGACCTCGCTGAAAAGAGAGAAAACGAAGAAGAAGAATATATATTATGTTTTATGTATTCATGGTGAATAAATTTTTTTAAACGAATATAAAAATATTAAGTTAATTTGTTTAGTTACAGAGACATTTTGTCATCATGTAATATATTGTTATTTACAAAGTGATAAATAATGACTATATTAATCGAATTTTGATGGATATGTTATACTATCTATACTCCCATATATAATACAATAACTTGCATCATATTGTGCCCATGCTCGGCCCCCCAACTGTAGCTGTGCCTTGTCCAAATAAAGATTTCTCTTCCGACCGGCCGCGTTAAAATCAACAAAACGCCTCGATTAATGCCGCACACACAACAAAAAAATCAAACACTGTTCGGCCGTGACGAACCGATTTAACTCGCCCGAGCACCTCTACACGTGAATGGGGCCCTCTCAAAGTCCGCCCCGTAACGGAGCGCTTTCAATTTCGTGGGATACTTCACGCACGATGATGGCTGGAAAAAGCGATTGCACAGGGCGGAGGAGGGAAAACGCATAACATTTTTATTACACAAATGAGATTGGTCTGTTATTATGAGGTTGTTTGTAATTTTATGGAGGGGCCAGTTTGTGCTTTCAGCGCCGAATGGTAATGGCCTAATTAATAAGCGGTGGCTTAATTGAATAGCTTTACCGGATGGACCGTTTCTTTTTTTAAAGTTTACACTGTTCATAAACATTATTTTCTGGAGGTTTATATTCGTAGCTTATATTAGTGTGTGTGATTTTTAAATGCAGCAAGCTTAACAATAAAAATATGTGATGAATATACGAATATATAAAGACTGAATGGAGTGTTATATCCCACCCAACACATAGACAAGCATAATACATATGAAATAATAATATTAGAGACGTGTAGATATATTATTTCAGAATAGCAAAACATTTTAAAAGTTTGACCGTCATAAAACGCAGCCCTGACCATCCAGTAGAAACACATGTTGCATGCACATTCCTTGCAGTTTAGTTTTATGTTATTTTAAGCCTGATATTAAAATATAACCCAAATTCACCCCTGAAACCCACCTACAAACACAAGCCACAAACTACAACGCAGATGTGTGGGCAGGGTCCACACGAACTGCCGAATGATGCCTTAAAGAAGACGGCTACTGTCATCAGCTTGGATCTAGCAACATCTTCAATAAAGGCCTGGCGGAGGGTAAGTTTCCCTCCTGCTCGGAAAGTTTCCCAGCACTACAGCCTGCTCGCTCCATTTGCTGGATTCGCTAGCGTGGTTCGATTGTATGTGTATGTATATTTGATTATTTAGGTGTATCTGTTGTCTATCTTCGCGTTCGTTAATTCTTAAAGTTTGCACAGTGTTCAATTGTTGATTTCCTTAAATCTCTCATGGTCAATAAATGGTGATATGTGATGTAATATTTCCTGAATTCGTCTGGTTGATATGTGTCTAGTTTTGCCGTAAGCCTATTTGTTATTATCTTTGTATAATAGTTTATAAACTTATATATCGGACGATAGTTCTACAAGTCTTTTTGTCTCATTTTTTGTGGAGAAGGATCACTATTGCATTATTCCAGTTGTTGGGAATTTTGCCCTGTTTCAGGCACTCGTTATACAAATAGTTGTTTATAAGTAATATACTCCCTGCATTTTTTAGCATTTCTGTTAGGAACTCATCATCTACTGCTGTTCTTCATGAGTTTCAGTGTATACTCTATTTCGATGTTTGTGATTTCTCGTATGCCTTCCGAGTCCACATTTGTAACTGCTATCGTGTCGTGGTTTTAATTTGCTAATGACCTATACAGATTTATTGGTTTCATCTAGTATGGCCTCCTGATCTCGTATTTCGTTTTCTAGTTGATCTGTTATTACTAGAGTTATAACTTGTCTTCGGTGCCCAACTTTTTAATGCTATTTAGTCCTTTGTTTTTCTCTAGTAATTCTTCAAGCACAACGTTGAAAAATCTCGTGGTGCTTGTTTATGGCATGTCTTATCATTCTTCTTGTTTGCTTGGCCGGGCTTCTAAACTCGAATTCGAACCTTCCTTCTCTGAACAGTTGTTTCTTTTTCGATGGCTCTCTTTGTTTCAGGTTTTAGTTTCTCCGTCCTTGTACTTTTTTTCGTCGCTGTTATCGTTACGGCCTCTAGTATTGCCATTGTTAACGCAGTTTCTGTGTTTCTTATTTCTTCTAATACAGTTAGTTTTTTTCTGTATCAATTCTTTTCGCAGTATCTCTTACTCTTACCATAACTGGTGGCATTTATTTTTTATGAGATCCTTGTCTAGAGTGTATTTCTTTTGTTCATACACTTTTGATATCTCCAGTTTGTATCGTGGAATTACATTTCCTTAAATTATTGTTCTTTCAGTTATACCACTTTGTCTCGGTCGCCAGAGCCTCGTTTGTTTTTCAAGCAGGGTGCACCGGGTGGCCGAAGCCACCACTCGAGCAGGTGAGGTTGACTTTTGGGATAGCGTTTGATTTATTTTTGCTTTCTCCCCTTACACCCCAGAGACATATTAAAAGAAATAAAATAGAATATTTACAATGGTTTGGGCATGTAACAATATGATATAATGGAAAAAGGGCAAGACTAACGCCCGGTTTCTCCAACGAATCTTACAGCTCGTCTTATAAGATAAGATAAATTTATTAAGCAACATTATCATTACATGTAGTAGTTCCTATATATAATTATTATGTTACATGTGAAAATATAAGCTCGTCTTATATAAACTCATCTTATATATAACCACGTCTTAAATTTTTATTCTGTTACATCAAACATATGTAGATCTTACTTAGTCTTACAATGTAAGACCGTCTTATCGTTTTATTATCCGACTTTTGTTTGGTGCAACGCTTTAGGAACGTCTTATTATTAAGAAGTTCTTAAACTAGTTAAGATTCGTTGGAGAAACCGGGAGTAAGGTGGACAGATATTGTAAAATAAGACCTAAGAAAGGTAGGTGTCCAAAACTGGAAAGAAAAAGTACATAACAATGAGGACGATAGTAGAGAAAGGAAAAATACAGAATGATCTATATATAGTAATAATTAAAAAAAACAGAGGCTGGTCCCTTCAAAACAAGGGTTAAGGGATATTGTGTACATACATAATTAGTGTCCGATTATCCCTGTGGATAATCGGTTGATGTCGTTAAGTAACAACAACAACGACTTAAGCTAACGATGCACCCAGGAAGTAGCCAGCACATATTTACAACCCCATTAGAAGACTTTTACCAGAACACATTATCGCTCTTGAATAGGACCTATAATATAGGACACTACTCGCAGATCGACACATATTCATTCATTCTTGCTACAACGTTCATTCCACACCGACTCTCCGAAGAGATCAGAACATCACCGAGCTACAGGAGCTAGCGCTCACTTTAAATAGTTGTTAACTTTTATACATTAAATATTTGTAAACTTGTACGAGTTTTCCTCAATCCTGAGGTGGTGGCAGCGAAACCCAGGTGTTCTACACATCAGGGAGTTCGGGAAACGAATGACCAAAGCCTACCGGGGCTATTGAAGAATTTCTTACAATGAACATGTACTTATATAGAGGTACACTTGTTTAAAATCACCCTATATATTATTTATCAGCGACCACCATGTGGACTTAAAATGTGTCATCGTTTCAATATAGACATTAGCTGTTTGTATGCACGTGTGTGTGCGTTAATTAGTCTATTAATTGAAACCGCGGGTTAATTTATAGGCACCCCGACCGTGTAAATATTTTGATGGCGGTAATTAACGCAGTGGAAGGCGCCCCGCATCTTAATTGTGCGCAAATGCGTGCGGGCAATTACTGGGTGGCCGCATTTTGCCCCCTGGGGATAACACAAATATTAACATTCAATTCGCTGAATTGAATAGACTTTCTATAGCCGATTTTTTGTATACAAGCTACAGTTATGGGTACTATGCAGAATTATTCTATTCAATGTAAATCATAAACTTACAAGTTTTACATTGAATTCTTCAGATATATTAAGTATATTTATTATTTGGAACAGTAGTTAACTTATGAACAATGAATTACTTAATTCTTGTTTTTCGCAAATTAAATCGCCCACAATATTGTTTGTATGTAATGCATTGTCTTCTGTAAATAATTCAGATCGCGCGGGTATTACAATTAATGAATTTGTTTTTGAACTATTATTTCCTATTTTAAATAAACTCTTACTAAAGAGAACGTTTACATTAAATTTCTGCATAATATCAATTCCTAATTCCTGAATTCTTTATATTAATCTGATGTGGCATTAACATATTAATTATGATTTATATATTAAAATTCAAAAATGACAGTGGCCACCGTATAGCCCAAATCTAAATTCTATAGAAAACACATGAGGATAAAAAAGGTACAACTAACCCCCTAGGAGGAAAGTTAACCCTCCTAGGGGGTTAGTTATACCTTTTTTGTATATAACCAGTCGAGATATTGTGTGAATTCATCCTCTCTAGCTGAACTACACTGATGAGATCTAATAAGTTCGACATCTAGATATGTAGATTATGAGGTGGGTTCACACTTATATATGTTTTTCATGTGGGATATTTTAAAACGTCGCATACGACCAAGAAATCCTGTTCCAAATTCCGCAAACGAATTAAGAATTGTAAGACAAGAGGAATGCAATTTCTCACGATATTATTCAAAATCCTCATGGTAGCGTGCCTAGAAGGATGCAGGCAGTTATTAGAGCTCGCGGAGGAAATACACGATATTGACACTCATACTAATAAAATGTCTTTAGTAACTTAATACCTGGTTTCAAATTCATATTCATTTATAAATTGTATAATAATTAATAACGTTAACGTTGACTATTTTGCCGAATATTGTTTATTCAAGTGAATGGTTTTAAGTCATCTTGTAAAAAAAAGTCCTCTCTTTAATATGAGTTCTTTTTAAACCTTCTAATAGAGTGGTTAGCAATTGTGCTACATGAAACTTCCGTGTCTTATATCATGTAAAACTATAAGTGTGTTGCAATTTACGCCTGCAGCACATAAAATCAATTTAAGTGTGTTACAATTTACAACTGTGGCACACTGTTGTATCTGGTGGCAATATTTAATTCGGAATTACCACCTTCGATCAACAATCCGACGGAAAAGCCCGCCGGAACATATGGTATTATTTAGTTTTTTTTTTAAATCGAAATTTTGGTAAAATTACAAATATTACCCAGCTCAGTGGCCGAGTAGTTAGAGGCGTTATCCATCTCGTACTGAGCATTGGGGAGCCTGAGTTCGATCCCCATCGGGGCGAATTTTCGCGAATCACCTTTCACCTTTTTCAGAGGTTTTCTGTGAAGTTAAGGTAAATACCGGGTTATTATACTCCTCTGAGCTTTTCCCTTGACCGGCGGAAAAGCCTCACGGCTGATAACCCTAGAAAGATAGAAGTTTCTTTTCACAAATATGTGATATGTTGTCCATGAGTGTTTCAACAGGTTCAACAGTAAGATATACTTTTTAATTCATCATTCATCATTATCATATTATTCAATATTAGGAGAATTTCATTCTAATATTTTTAAGTCTTTAAACAATAAAACATTTATAATGCAAAAAGGAAAACTTGGATTAATTTCCAACTCATTATTTTGTTTGTATACCTATAGTCATATAATTAGAAGCTGGTTGATAGCCAAATTGTGCATTAAATACTTTAATTGTAATTCGTAAAGTACGGATTTGCTTTGTAATTAAATATCATCCCTCGTCTTACGACTGGCATTACACCTAGTTATATGATACGAAATACGAAATTTACTTCCCATCTAACCGAATGTGTTTGTGCGTTTCGTTGGTCATTCATAAACCCCTCTCTCACTCTCACTCTTACTCGACTACCAGAACTGATCACGTCTCGCTACCTATAAAACATCGAACAGAGGGGAAAAAAAGAGGACCATTACCGGTTGTAATTACGGGCCATTGAATGGGGTCGGATCGACGAGGCCGACAGGGCCGCGTGGTGTTCGCGTGCCCGTTCAGCGGCGGAACCACTCGAGTTGACCGGTGGACGAGCGAGACGGGCAGGGGGGCGGCGGCAGCTGTTTCACTTTTGTACCTGCAGGACAGGAATTGAACATAATGGATCGTGTTTGTACGTCGGATTCACATCGAGCTCAATGCACCATTCATTGCAGCAGATACAATAACCATTATGGAGCTGATACAATTGGAATTAATCTCATTTACAAGTCAAAAACACAATTAGATAAAAGGGAGTCAGTTCGAGAATTGCAATCAGTTATGAATAATGAGAAGCATAATTAGTAAACAGTGTGCCCGTTTCCAAATAGAAATATGTATAAAATGTAGTTTATAGATTATAAGTTCCTACCTTCTTGCAGGATGACGGTGTTATCCTATATTTCTTGGTTACTAATTGTTTTAAATTGGTTCATTTCCAAAATCTGTAATTTTCAGTTTATTTTCACTTCTTTGGCGGTGGCTCATCCTCTTTATAAATTTTTCGATGATCTTGTTCCTAAAATAACTGATTTATGTATGTATTTTCCATAATCCAATTCATGTCATAATTTTCAGTTCCCTCATACGACGGTATAAATGCCTTAATGTCACTATATACTGCATCAGATGATATTATTTGGTGTCTCGGTTTACACGCCGTTGTGAGTGTCCATTTTGATACCATATTAACAATTTTTTAAGGACAAATAAACGTGAGTTTTTGCTATAACTGAAATATTTCTGTTATACCAGGCAGTTTTTTAACCTGAATTTTTCAAATATCTCGAAAAATACGCACAGAAAAAAATGTCAGTAATCAAAATTGAATGATTCCGAGTGGGAATTACATTAGTTTTAAAATTATTTCCCCGCCCCCAGGGACTAGGGGATGGAGAAGGGGTAACTTTAAAATCTTAAAAAATTACTGAAATATTTCTGCTACACCGGGGACTTTTAAACTGAAATTTTCAAATATCTCGAAAAATACGCACAGAAAAAAATGTCAGTAATCAAAATTGAATGATTCCGAGTGGGAATTACATTAGTTTTAAAATGATTCCCCCGCCCCCAGGGACTAGGAGATGGAGAGGGGTAACTTTAAAATCTTAAAAAATTACTGAAATGTTTCTGCTACACCGGGGAGTTTTTTAACCTGAAATCTCGAAAAATACGCACAGAAAAAAATGTCAGTATCAAAATTTCTCTTGGGAACTACATTAGCTTTGAAATTAGATCCCCATCCCCATGGACTGACGATTATAGCGCCATATATCATGAATGAAAAAATGTTTCCGAAAAATCATTCGTACTTTTAGCCATAGAATCCGAATCCGTAATCAAAAATTGGAGGTTCCCATTTAAGATTTTAAAGTTACCCCCTTCTATCCCCCAGTCCCTGGGGGTGGGAAAATAATTAATAAAAACTAATGTAATTCCCCCTCGGAATCATTCAATTTTGATTACTGACATTTTTATGTGTGATATTTTCGCGATATTTGAAAATTTCAGGTAAAAAAACTCACCTGGTATATATTTAACTGTCTGTGTACAAACCAAAAATTTAGCTTACCCACGTTTTTTTTAACAAAAATCCATCCGGCTATATGGTGAGATAAAAATCTTTTAATTTTCGTTAGCGAAGAAATAATTTTGGTGTTCCAACATGTTGGAGAAGTTTTTTTGTACTCTATATACAAAGTTTCACAGATTTTGCCGTGCGGTACGTACACTTTAGCAACAGAAATCATACAAGAGATAATTCTTAGTTTGATAATCGCTCACTTTCTGTATGTATTGATATCTAACAAGTAATCTACAAAGTTATTTCCATTACTTTCCAATGGGGCGGCTAGTCAATTACATGTATTATGAGTGAGCCATCACATTTATTATGCTTATGATTATACCCAATTGGGTGATTTAGACAATAATTTCGTCAAAAATACCTGTTCCAATAACAATTTTTTCGGTGTAAACTTTGTATTTCTCCACGATAAATCCCCTGCGTTCATCGATACCGATTGACCTAGAAAACAACGGAGCGAGACCAGCCACCCCACCCCCATAAATAATCCCTCTTAAAAAACTTTTTGCTCCTTTTCTCCCGCTGTCGTCCCCCTCGGAGATTCTGGCGCAAGGTGCAACGCGTCAGCGGTTATGAGAAACGCGCCGGCGATAATTTACAGTGTACGCCGACGGGTCCTCTGGTGCTGGGGCGGTTTGGGGGGCGGAGGACGTAGCTGACCGCACGGGAAGCTGGGAATCGAGTCGGGCAGGTGCAATCGGACAAGGCTACACACCGTTCCGACCGGTTCATCGCACCCAGCGATTACAAATCCACAAAGGATTACACGTTATTCACTTATGTGACATTTTAATTAAGCGCCTTTGCGCGTTTTATTAATTTCAACAACACCCTGCCCACACCAGGACACAGGATTTTTTTTATTGCTCACGCCCGGGGGCTGATTGGGGAGCGCGGAAAATTAACGATAAAAAAAGCTTTTTGATGTGGCGAAACGCACTGTTTTTGAAGTGGAATATGTAATATGTCGCATGGTTAAATAATACATATTGGTTTGATATATAATAATAAAAAAAATCGCGGATGGTGATTCGATTGTAATATACTTTTATTTTTAGATACAAGTAGTTACTGATGTAATTCAAAATCATGAAATTAAACGTTTAAACATAATCGAAATAATTGCATTCATCTTTCCATTTCCTCTCTAACTACTCAGCGGTGTAAACCTATCCTCTAAGCAGGCTCTAAGATCCCATCCTCACCCAATTTTACAACACGTTGAGAATTGTTGTTATAGTCCGTCCTCTAACATGAGAATATTGCAAGCGTGATACTTTTTAATAAGAATTGTCCATAGTGTTCTTATTGTGTAATTTTTTGAGACCAAAGTTAGAACTGGGCGAAGTAAAAAATAGTTTTGATTTTGCCGCCCAAACAAAAACATTAATAATGAAAATTTTCCAATTTCATTTCGGCATTAGATACACTGATATATTATGCATATAGATGAGTAAGAAAATGTAACAAAAAAATGTGCATACTTTCTTTTATCACCCACCCAATAAAAGCGAATATAACCGTGATATTTATACATATACAAAAAATCTAATCACCCCAACGCAAGCGTGAGATTTTTTATTAAGAATTTTCATAGTGTTGTTAACTTTGTGTAATTTTTTGTAACCAAAACCTAAATGGAACAAGTTATAATAATTTACGTTACAACATATATTATATCACAACGGCTTTTTAAAAATAAAATCAGTATTTATATGTGATGGCCGGAAAGATATGAACAAAAGATTCCTCAAAGTTTCTTATTTATCTGGTGGATGTGCTATGGACAACAATAACCGTTACAAGGTTTGCATTACATTTATATCCAAGTTTCATAATTTGATGCATGCATTCTTGAATAATTTTTATTTTTTTAATTTATTTTTTTTTTAAATTAAATTTATTTATTAATTTTTTTCCCCTTACCATACATATACAGTATAATATTTAACTATTTATATAATTGTAAAGATTAAAATGAATTGCATATCTACAAATAAAAGAAAAAAAAATAAAATTGTAATTTTGAGTGCAGTATCACTCAGGTCTTGCGGTCGTGCATTGTCAGATGTAAGGGCAAAGGTAGAATTATGCTCATCGGAAGCGGCAAATAGAACAAGAAACAATAAGCCCGTACTAGCCCAGAGTGATAAACGAAAGGCACTCATATAACCGCAGGAACCCCATGTTGCTATTAAATAGTTTAGGTGACTGTATACATATACATAGTAAATATTAATTACGTGTTAACCTTTTTGAATATATTAGTCATCCATAATTCTATTTATGATGATAATTTAACATGAGGAATTTTTGAAAATAAATATATCATTAAAACAATCTTTTAAAATTTAATAACATAGAAGTGTATTTAAATACACATAAAATCAACAATAAAGGTGTTTGCTGTCTTAATTTTATATGCATTTAAAAAAAAACTGCGTATCAATGGAAAGGCTTTTCGGCCGGTAAAGGCAGAAGGTCAGATAAGTTAGTAAACCCAGTATTTATCTCAATACGAATGCTGTACGCGAATTATGGGTTTATATCGGTAAAATCGCGTTCTCAATGTCCGAAAGCAATTTCTAATTTACCAATATTTTTCGATATTTTATTAAAATTAAAATAAAAGATCATACAAAAATCTCTTAGAATGATTTAGTTAATGTATTGTCAATAAATAAATGTAAAAAATGCTATACTAATCAAATTGAGCTTAACAACAATACAACTTTACAATAATTTCCAGGAAAAATTCCTGTGTGAAAAGTTAGCTTCATATTTCTTCATATTTTCGTTTAATATAATTTGTTTCGGCTAAAGTACATTAGTATAATCACAAAACCCTTCTGAAAAACTATGAAAGGATTCGCCTGCGATAGGGTTTAAATGCTCGCTCTCCAATAATTAGTACGAGACGGACGGCGCGTCGTTTCCAACCACTGAGCTGGGTTCTGCATATTTTTTTCGAGTAATAGTAATTTACATTTATTGTAAATTATTTATTTAATTATTATATATTAATATTTAATATTAGTATAAATAAAGTGTCAAAGTGAATTTAAAATCAAAGCAGCTACCTGTTAAGTTCCCCCATCCCGGCAGAGATGGCGCCAGTTGTACTGTTGCGAGCCAATTTTCAACCCCAGGATGTTTATTGAAGAGCTAATCCTGTCGGCGTCACGTAAAATATGAAAACAAACATAAAAAGTTGCGTAACGGGCCATAAGTATCATTATAAATATATAAAGACCGCGTCGAGCGATATAAATTTCAAAGTAAACGGGATTATTTAATAAATTGAGTTAGTGCCTTGTTTTATTATTTGCGCTTTAAAGCCAATAAAGGTGCGCGATAATAACTTTTATTTTAGGGCTCAAGGAGAATAACTGGCGGTTAGCATAAATTTTGCCAGCGTTATAAAAGAAAATTGATAACGGCCAACCCGCAGATTTATGAACAGTTAAAAGCTATTAATTTGATTTTTTTAATATGTACTTACAATAAAATGCAAATATAGTAGTTTATAGTGTATTTGGTGCAATTCTGTAATTGGATATCGACCCTCGGAAAAAAAATTGAGGAAAAGCTTTAAGGGTGACATAATTATGTTTGCCACTTATTAGATGTAATATGAAGTATTATTTGTTTAAAAAAATATTTTTATTTGGCATGACAACTCAAAAAAATACAAAAACCCTTCAATATACAATGCTCATCAAGAACAACAACAAAAAATACATAAAGAATAAAAATAAAAGTAACAATCAGCAAAATACACATTAACAGCAAAAATAACACCTTACACTCCCTCTATCCTCGCCACTTTCCTTTCCCACGTCAGCCTCCTGCAGATTTTCACGCCTTTCCCATCCTCTCCTAACCATTCATTCAGCTTTCTGCAATCTCCACTATTTGTTTATTTGGATCAATGTGTTGAAATTTCCTGCATTGATTATTAATGCCGGAAATTTCAACACACATAACTTTTCGATAAAAGCCTTTTGTAGAAAAAATTGTAATAAATGACATATATTCTATAGTTCTATATTTAATTTTATGTTTTCCAACAGGTAAACAATAGTCTTCTACTCTTTAGTTATTAAACTTTTATAAAAAAAAATGAGGAAAACCTTTTAAGATGTGTTGTATAAAAGCAGAATAACTCAATTTTCAATCTGTGATTCTAATGTAACATTAACACAATTTTACCCTAAAGAATTTAGTCCATAGCGAAGCATCTACTAACGCCCGGTTTCTCCAACGAATCTTAGAGCTCGTCTTATATAAGCTCGGTCTTATATAAACTCGTCTTATATATAGAACCACGTCTTAAATTTTGATTCTGTTGCACCAAACATATGTAGATCTTATTTAGTCTTACAATGTAAGACCGTCTTATCGTTTTAACATCCTATTTTTATTTGGTGCAACGCTTTATGACTGTGTTATTATTAAGGCGATCTTAAACTAGTTAAGATTTTCTATAGTTTTTAAAATTTAATTTTATGTTTTCCAAAAGTGAAACAATAGTCTTTTACTCTTTAGTTGTTAAACTAAAAATTGAGGAAAACCTTTAAAGAAGGGTTGTATAAAAGCAGAGTCATTCAATTTTCAATCTATGATTCTAATGTAACATTAACACAATTTTACCCTAAAAAATTTAAAATTTTGTCCATAGCGAAGTATTCACTAACGCCCGGTTTCTCCAACGAATCTTAGAGCTCGTCTTATAAAAGCTCGTCTTATATAAGCTCGTCTTATATAAACTCGTGTTATATTTTTATTCTGTTGCACCAAACATATGTAGATCTTACTTAGTCTTACAATGTAACACCGTCTTATCATTTTAACATCCGATTTTTGTTTGGTGCAACGCTTTAAGAACGTGCTATTATTAAGACGGTCTTAAACTAGTTAAGATTCGTGGGAGAAACCGGGCGTTACTTCATCTAATGGACTTTTTTGTAATTTTCGTCCGAAATTCTGGTTTGTGTGAATAGTTAAAAGACGAAATTAACAACTAATAATTATTACATTCATATACGTTCCTACAAAGAGTGATGAATGTAGAAATTTCGTAGTTTGCAATTCCTTGCTGTATAGTAAAAGTTCTAGTTACTATTCTGCTAATATAGTCTAAAATTTATATCACCTTATTCCGTTATATTTCATTCTTTATCCATGTACCCAGTTGTTGTTAGTCGTTGTCTTGCGACAGCAAGGACCCTCTATATACATGCAAAACTCAATATTCCGCTTAATGCGACGGTGCATCGGTCGTAAAAACGGGGCCGCAGTCGTAACATATGAACTAATTTATTCCATCATGGGTGGCTCCGGTGCTACCGATGCGACTTCATTTCCATACCGGTTGCGTTATTAAAATGGATGCACTCTCTTTTATGGCTTAATATGACCGCTTTTATTCGCGTAATTCACCCCTAGTCCTGCCAACTTTTACGCGCTTCCTGAGAACGCACCACTAAATCACCTGCTGACAATTAACTAATTAACCACAGGCCATTAAATATAATATGAATAATGCGTATGTATATTATTGTGTAATATCATCTTTCATTCGTATTCATAATAAACAAACAAATTTAATTAAATTTAAAATATAAACAGAAAATTAAATTTCAAACATAATAAATTCTCTTCTAATAAATGTTGATATAATTATGTTTTCCACTTATTAAATGTAATATGAAGTATTATTTGTTTATTTGGGTCAATTAATAATCAATGCAGGACATTTCGACACACATAACTTTTCGATAAAAACCTTTTGTTGAAAAAATTGTAATAAATGTAATGTTTGACATTGTAAATGTATAATAATATTTAATATTTTTTCCATCATTGCATAAGTATTTTTTGTTTATCTTAATAACGTCTGAATGCAGTAAACTTTAAGAGACATCTCTTCTATTTATTGCCAGTTCTTTTGTAGAGACATACATTTTCAATAATAAGTATAGATAGAATTTCAATCAAATTCCTTAGAAAAAAATTATTCTAAGGAATTTGATTCAAATTCTATCTTTATTCACAAAAATATTTGCAATCATAGATAGATCTGTTCTACCATTCTTGTTTCTAGTCTCTAAAATCAGAATATAGAAATATGAGCGTAAAAGTTAAAAAAATAATAATTGAGAGACAAATGTGTAGGGATAGAGACTTTCCATTTTTCATTGTCATATTGTTATAAACATTGAGCAATTTTTTTCAAATCCATATAATTTTTGCGACATGGTCAAAAATAATAATAATGAAATAGAAGTTAGTGGCCGAAATAAAAATACATCTGGTACACTGATATGTTTTGTACTAAGATCAGTAAAGAAATTGAACAAAATATGTTGCATTATTTTTTTATCGACTCAGCCTCTAAAATCGGATTATCCAGATAGGAGTGTATAAGTTATAATAAAATTAAATAAAAAATAGAAAGACAAATGTGTAGGGATAGAGACTTTCCTTATTACATTGTCATATTATTATAAACATTGAGCATTTTTTTTCAAATCCATATCATGTTTGCGACTAGGTGATAAATAACAAAATGAAATACAAGTTAGTCGCCGAAATAAAAATACTTAGAATCAAAATTTTCCAATTTCCTTCGGCCATCTGGTTACACTGATATGTTTTGTGCGAAGATCAGCAAATAAATTAAACAAAATATGTTGCATTATTTTTTGTCGACTCAGTCACTAAAATCCGATTATGGAGATGAGCGTAAAAGTAAAGAATAAAAATAAAATAGAAAAACCAATGTGTAGGGTGTAGAGACTTTCCATTTTACATTGTCATATTGTTATAAACATTGGGCAATTTTTTTCAAATTCATATCATTTTTGCGACTTGGTCAAAAATAATAATTTACGTTACAACATATATTATACAACAACGAATATTAAAATTATTTAAAAATATATATATATATATATATATATATATATATTGTGGTCGGAAAGACATAAACATAGGATTCCTCAAAATTTGTATTTTTTGGTCTCCCCAATTGGTCAGTACAGACCCGCAAACAATCTGATCGACCGGTTGATCGCGATCGACTTGTTGCCATAGTATAACAACAAAAAAATTGATTCAGAGAAATTCTTGCATAAATAAATCTATGAATTCTGTCTTTATGTTACTAGCAAAGAATAGATGCTAAATTAATGTAGATGCATATTATTATAGTCACTATAGCTACTAGAGGCGTACAGCCACACAAGTGAAAAATTATTTTATGATATTACTATATAAATTACTATATAAATATTATAATACATACGGTATTAGTGTTTCAAAATGCATAGTTTGAAAGTAAATCTAATAAAACTGATTTATTAGATTAACTTTCAAACTATGCATTTTTAAACACTAATACCGTATGTATTATAATCACCTCTACAAATTATCTAAAAACCTAAGCCTGTACTTAAAACTCTTCATTAAACATTCAACAATCCGTTTGAATATTAATCAGACAGTCGGAAGCGTAAATCTCTTCGACTCCTCGACGCAAGGTGTCGATTACACTGTTTGTTCTTAAATAATGAAGAGTGGAAAAAATATCTCAAGAGACGATACGAATCGGTACGCCATGTGAGAGTACATCCGTACGTTGCACGTAGATGGATGATGGTCCGGCTGCGTGCACATCATATAATTTAGATTAGTGTGGCGGATTGTGTGTGGATGTACGCTGAATATTCATAGGCGGTGATTGAATATATTGGGAGGAGGCTGGCTGCCCGAGCTGGAGCTCTTGAATTTTTCATGGGCGCTCCACGCCACCGCATCGATAAATTATAAACAGTTTATCGATGGCCCGAGATTGATGAAGTCGTATTCATTTGAATAAACGCGCTTCCGCCCCAACGGGCACCTGTAATCGCCTGGTTTTACATAATTTGAAGAGAATGTTACATTTAGAATTGATCAATGGGGTTTTTAAAACATTTTTAATCACTTGCACTCGTGATTTATATAAGAAATAATTTATCAAACACAAAATGGGCCACTTACTATAAAATCAAATTTATTCACAAGGCCGAAAACTCGAAACCTCACATTTAAATTATAAACTTCCGAACGAAATACAATTCCAATACAAAGATAGGGCTCTAAAATAGGTTAATTTTCAAGCCCTATCATTGTATAATAATTGTATTTCGTTCCGACGTTAATAATTTAATGTGAGGTTTCAATGAGTTATTACTCCTCCGAAACACAACACGACATCTTTCAAAAAATCTTTTACTTTTAACATGTATATGATGTATAATAAAATTCCCTTATAATTCAAAACTCTCACAAATGAAAGATTTAAGACTACGATGAAATAATATCTACTTGAAAATGAGTTTTGATGTTATGCCTTAAATATTTTGGTAGAATTATTGTTTATATAGTAATACTTTTGATTTATTTGCATGCAAGAGTCTTAATAAATTTTTTGTTTTCTCTCTTCTATAGCAGGTTAAGGGGTTATATACCTTTTTGTGCGGAAAAATTGAGGAAAATTTGAATTTTTGTAAAGGTATGTAGCAATAATTTTTTTACATCAAAATTATAATTTATTAATAGTACGTTTTTTAGTGAAAAAATAAGAATTAGTTTATAAAAAAAAAATCATAATTGGCGGTGTTATGGCCCTTTCCCCGAAACCCTCCTTTTTTGATGAGCCTTGCGGTAATCATCATGAAGGTCAAGCAGGTTAATTGAAAATAAATAAATATTTAGTTTTTTCAGCATACGGGAACGTTTTTCCCAAAAACTCAATGTTTTGAGCTCTAAATTTTTTATTAAAAAATTCGTATTTGCAAAATAAAAATTTATGCATAAAAAAGGAATCGTTCAAGTACTGACAAAATTAATTACAAACAATTCAAAAAAAAAAAATGAAGAAGATCGGTCAAATAGTTTTTCGGCAATCGTGATCACGGCAAACGCTCTTTTGGAAAACTCCATTTCGAGATAATCGAGTTTAGCGTGTAATTTTGTTTCGGGAATACTGATTTTGTGAAAAGACGGCAAAACAAGCAGCAGAGAAAAAAAATCGATAATCGATGCTAACGCTTCGGAAGCTCGTATACAACTGATTATAAGGGATTTGTCACAAAACATACGCGATTTGTATGGTTGAGAATGGAGTAGATGTTCAAGGAAACATCGTACCCCGATTCGAAACGCTGTAACTTTCGATCTATTGCTCGGATCTCCATGAAACTTTCGTATATTGTTCTCAAAGAGTTTTACTTTCAGATAAAGCAATAAAAAATCGATTTTTTTGAAGAAAATAAAGGTATATAACCCCTTAAGTGGTAGAGCAGATCAGAATCTGAACGCCTGTTCTTCAAATGTAAATTTGGTTGTAAATGGTTTTCATAAAAAAATAAAGAGTTTATTATTTTTATTATTATTATTTGCTCCGTTGATGGAAAAGTAACACAACTAAAAATTTTAATTTTATGTAAATAAGGGATATGGGATATGTCGTTTACGATAGTAATTTGTATAAGAAATACTATCAACCTGAAAGTGGGCCGCTTTGACAAATTCTGTTTTTAGTAATCAACTTGTTAATAAATTTAATCGGTGAGTCGAAAAATTATATAACTCCGAAATCGTAGTTTAGATAAAATCTGGTTTATGGGAAAAGTATACATGTCACAAGAATTAGGTGTGCAAGAGAGTTGTAGATGACGACATCCTCCATAACTCGATTTTGGAGTTATATTATATTTTTCCAATCACTGATACAATTATATTAGTTATATAAATTAATTAGTATAACACAACAATATCTATATTTGAAATTAAATTTGTATTCTGTTTTTTTGTTAGATTTACACAGAGTCGACCTCCTTACAGTAAATAAAATTCTGTCATCGCCTTTCAGGGAATATTTTACTACACTTGCGACTTTATTCCAATCGTTATATTTTCATATCACATTTATATTTAATGTCAATAAAATCACATTATTCTACAACACAATAGCTTATACTATTTTATCCACTATAATAAATTATAATACGAATATCGTTCTTTTTTTATATCCAGCCACAAAATGCACCCACACACACCATGCCACTCCATCAGCCATAAAGAATATAATAGATCAATTGACAAAAACACACAAAACATGTAATTTTTATGATGTCATGAAAGCTGTTAAATATTTTATAGGCCCTGCGGCTCTCAATAAAGAGGCGATTAAATTAAAAACCGTTAACTATATACGACTTCATCAGAATTTGCTGAAATATTAACGCGTGGGCAGTAAAATGAAGGGAGTGTTTATTAGTTAGCGCGTTTGATGCGTGGTTTTATGTGCTGCGGCTGGAAGTAAAAAGAGGGAAAACGGAGCAAAATGCTGCAGGGATATTAGACTTTGTATGGCGTTTATTTAGTAAATGTTGATGGTTCTAACAATACGCAATTAAATTCACTCAAAAATATTCGTTGCATATTCCACCAACATACACAGACACTAAATTAAACAAAACACACAGAAGGACTCGAAGGTCGATAACTAGTCACATAATTTGTAACAAATTCAATATCTATTTATACTATTCGTTGCGTGCTGACGAGAAACATAAACGAATACACACACCACACAAAAAGGGCCCTTACACGGTCAATAATACTGTCAGTCCTACTACTGTCAGTTTTAGTATTGTCAGTCCTACCACTGTCAGTCCTAGTACTGTCAGTCCTAGTTCTGTCAGTCCTAGTACTGTCAGTCCTAGTAGTGTCAGTTTTAGTACTGTCAGTCCTACTACTGTCAGTCCTAGTACTGTCAGTTTTAGTACTGTCAGTCCTAGTACTGTCAGTCCTAGTACTGTCAGTCCTAGTACTGTCAGCCCTAGTACTGTCAGCCCTAGTACTGTCAGTCCTAGTACTGTCAGCCCTAGTATTGTCAGTCCTAGCACTGTCAGTCCTAGCACTGTCAGTCCTAGTACTGCTTCAATCCTCCTTTTATACTTATGAAGTACGAATTATCCGGATAAACATCAATATTTTCTTCATTCCATCATTACTATACCTTACACGATAAGTAATACTGGCAATATTTTAGAATAATGAACATTTTAAATATTTTTATTCTAAAATATTGACAGTATTATTGATCGTGTAAAAGCAACTTACACGATCAATATTACTGTCAATATTTTAGAATAACGACAGTATTACTGTACGATAATATGTTTAAAATTTTCATTATGCTAAAATATTGACAGTATTACTGATCGTGTAAGTTATAGTAATGATGGAATGAATAGAATACTCATCATCATTAGTTTATCCGGATAATTGATAACTTGATAAATATTGAAGGAGGATTCAAGCAAATACAGCAGGACTAGGATAGACAGTACTATTGGCCGTGCAAGGTGCCTTTATGGTGTCTTGCGCACACAGAAATATGAACATATTCTTAACCTTTAAATGCATATAGTTGCAGACCTGCAACATTACCTTTTAAAATATTCACTGCTTATTTTAAAAACTCTAATTATGTATAGATATCTGCATACATATGATTCATGATTTTGCTAATAAATTGCGATTCTTAGTTTTGTAGGAAGCGGTGACCGTTATTTAATATCAATTTTAAAAAAGTATGTCTTTAGTCGTTAGGGTCCCTTTGATTTTGTTATAGAATTCGTGGATACTTCTAAATGTATCCTATAGTCACGACACACACGAGAAAAATAAATAACTAATATTATGGATGTTACAGTATAATGCATGTAATTATAACTCAGTCGTGCATAAAAGTATAAATAGTGTCTTGTAGACGAGTTCACCTCCTCACCCCCACGTTCGTGCCGTAGCGTCTAGCCGGCAGTGCGCCGCAATCGGCGGAAGACGCCGTAAATGGGCAACTTGCGTGAAGTAATTAACAAAGTGTAATTGCGAATTAAATGTTTACGGCTTAACAAATTCTCGAAATCAGCGCCGCATTGTTGTACAATTCCGCGCGGGAATTGCCGCATAGGAAAAGGAAACGCGGTTTCGCGAGTACATTCAGAATTCCCCTTGATTATACGCCGCGCTGACGGCGCTCCTCAAATAATTCACCGGCTTACGTCCTCCGCCGCCGCCCCCGCCGCGAGAACGTCTTCGTTGTCGCCCGCGCGCGAGATCAAAGGATTACCGCCCAAGACAAAAGGGGGGTAGGTGTGGGGTGGTGGGTTTCGAAATGAAATGTGCTAGTGTGTTAAAACCGTCGCCGCATACTACAACGTGCTATGCTTTAAATATGCAATCGTTTTAATTGCAAAGCTCCGCCCTAATGGAGTCGCGCATTATCATGCTATTTATGTCTAACGAAAAAACTGCTGGGCTGAAGAATTACTTGCCATGGAGACGACTGAATGCATTCAGACGCGATGTTACGAATTTGGAATTTATATATAATAAGGGAATTCCCCTCATGAATGAGAGACATCTATATCAATCATTTGATCATACTTTAATACAGGTTTCTACCTATTAATTACAATTGAACATCTATTAATAAATTCAGGCCATTAACGGTCTTACCCCGTTTACCCCACTCCACCTTATATTCAGAAGGTAATATTAAATATAACATATTTTTAAACTAACTCAGCACAGTCGCCTAGCGGTTAGAGGTACTGACCGTATCGTACTGAGCCATTAAGGCACCTTATACGGTCAATAATACTGTCAATACTAGTACTGTCAGCATTTACTTGAATCCTCCTTCAATATTTATCAAGTAATCAATTATCCAGATAAAAATCAGTATTCTCTTCATTACATCATTAATATACCTTAAACGATCAGTAATACTGGCAATATTTTAGAATAATGAACATTTAAAACATATTATCGTACAGTAATACGGTCATAATTCTAAAATATTGACAGTAATATTGATCGTGTAAGGTGCCTCATTGGGGAGCGAAGGTTCAAACCTTAGCGGTCATGAAATTTCACGAATCACCTTTAAATGTTTCTCAGAGGTTTTCTGTATAGTTAAGATAAAGGCCGGGTGATTAAACTCATCTGAGCTTCTCCCTTTACTGTCGGAAATATATATATATATATATATATATATATATATATATATATATATATATATACAGATTTTGAATTTTAACAACACAGGGAGCAACGATTATATCCCTCGAATTATTAAAAAGTAGTAACAAACAACCAACAACAGTTTAAAATTATTTCAAATCTAAATAAGGAAATATATATAGAAACAAAGCTGTGAGGAGTGAAAAGGGGCTTTGAGACTGCGGTAGAAATGGTGAATGCGCCGGGCGCGGATGGGTATAAATTATACGGGTTGTTTGTTGATTTAATGCTTGAAAATGTCGCTTTGTGGCGTGCATGTAAAACAAGAGGGTGTGTTAATTATAATTAAACTACTATTTGCGATTTAGTAATTCCAGCGGAAAATAAAGAAATTATAAATTTAGTTATTGGATTGTTTAGGCGTCTACTTTGTGATAATTCATTTTAAAGGATATAAATTTAGTGTTTATTTATATACGAATAATAATACTTTATCATACGAAATATGTAATAAAGTATTGTAATCATGCAGATGTTTGTTTGTTTTATTTTTTTTTAGAAAATCCTCTTTTCTTATGTCTCCTGATTGTTTTAAGACAATCTGAAAAATGTCTGACTCTCATCCGTCGTCTGTCTCTTTGTAATATATTTTTCTCCATGTTTTTAGGAAAAACTACTGTATATTTCAAAATCAAATATTGTATGTGGAAGTGTGAAGATTACGATTTCTGAATAATCTGCTAGGACTATATATTGCAATCGATAAAAGTTTTTCATTTTTAGTAATAACTAATATTTCTACTAATACACTAAGAACCTTTCAAGTGTTTCCGAAAATGACAAACAGTTCCCCTAAATTGCCGGTAGTCTAATAAAACTCTTGTTTCCCTCCCCGTTATCGCACGTTCACGCGCCCACCCCACCCCTCAGTATTAAAATTACCTCTGCGCGCCGCTCGCGCTCAGGGGCTGGCGCGCTCGCATATAAACTTTTAGTATGAAAAAGGTCTTCATTATCTATGATGTTATAGCTCGGCCGGGCGGGGGTCGGCTGGGTGCGCCGCCCCAAAAAGATATAACAAGCTGTAAATTAGAAGCCGTAACCGGATAAAATCGTAAAACTTGGCACAAAACGGTCCGTAATGAAGCCCCGGACTCCCGGACTCACCCGGCATCAGCATCTTATTGTGGGGCGGAAAATTACGGACGAATTTTCGAGTTGTGTGTATGTATGTGCGCTTGTCTTGTTCTTGATTGCGACGCTGACGACAATAACGGCAATTTGACGGGCGGGCGCCCCCCACCATTAACTAATTGACTGCTGAGTTCGGCGGAATTCGAAGCGAAAATCGTAATGGGATTACGGTGATTGTTATTAACCTCATCATCGGGGATGGATTTCAATGGGGTGCTGACGCGCTGATTTTAGTTTGTTTAAAAAAAATACGGGAGGATATTTAAATTTAAATTTAAAGTCGCAATTATTAATTTAGATGCAGATCATTATATTTCAGGCATTAATAATATACTATTAATGCCTGAAATATAATGATAATATAACGAGTTCACCAAATACACTTTCCTGTGAGTTATGTACATTATTTTTCCTAGGATCCTAAAAACGGCATGTAAAATTCACTTTTTCGAGTTGGCTTTTTAATACTATGTGAGTCATTTTAGTGACAGTATATATCAGAAGTTTCCTTCAAGAAATGTATTCGCTATCTAAATATTATTAAGTGAACTACGACGCTGGACAGTCCAGGCAAATGAAGCAGCAGTAGTTCAGTCAATCTAATCAAGGTCCTAAAAAAGCAAAAGAATATTTATTACCTGTTCCTTTGCCCAGATATCTTGGGGTGCTGTTCCAAATATTCGTTAGCAATTTTTAATGGCCTTAATTACATTTAGATATTTTCACACATTTTGAGAAATTTTTATTTTTAAAACCATCAGCAAAAGGTAAATACTGATCCTTATCCTACTTCTTTTTTTATCTTGCAGTGGAATTAGTTTGTTTTTAGAGGATGTACTGTCCCTACTGTGGGAATGTGGGAATATCGGAAATACGGGATCCTGCAGAAAGGTGTTACAATATTCAAAACATTCTCAGTTTTGAATATTGTAACACCTTTCTGCAGGATGCTGTATTTCCGATATTCCCACAGTAGGGACTTACATCCTCTAAAAACAAACTAATTCCACTGCAAGATAAAAAAAGAAGTAGGATAAGTAACAGTATTTACCTTTTAATGGTAAATACTGATTCTTATCCTACTTCTACCCATAAAGGCACCTTACGCGGTCAATAATACTGTCAATCCTAATACTGTCAGTATTTGGTTCAACCCTCCTTTTATATTTAACAAGTAATCAATTATTCGAATATACATCAGTATTCTCTTCATTTCATCATTACTATACCTTACATGATCAGTGATACTGTCAATATTTTAGAATAATGAACATTTTAAACATATTATTGCACAGTAATACTGTCATTAATCTAAAATATTGACAGTATTATTGATCGTGTAAGGTGCCTAATACAGCTATACACAATTTGAAATGAAAAAGGACTACAGGGAAATGAACGGCAAACTGAGTAAGACAGGGAGAGATTGTTCCACATGATGTTCTAAAATAATTTCGTTGGAAAAAATAAATACCATAAACCATTGAAATCTTACTGCTAGTAGTTTCGTGATGATCTACCAGCTACTAAATTGTAGCTGGTAGATTATAACAAAAAAATTGAGCCTAATTATTGACACTATTTTTCTAATTCTATTCTCAGCAATTAATTGCATTTGTATTATTAATTATTATTTACATTTTAATATTGTCTACCATATTGAATACAGAAATAAAGGGTTTAGCGTTTCGCACGTGAGCGATTTCATGCGCGCAGGGGTTTAATTCGGCGCCGGCGGGGCGCTAATGAAAAATTTCAAAGGGTCGCTCTCCCCTTTGAGATTTTTCATTTCGACGCCGCGCGTCTTCGCAAACAAACGCCGAACTCAAGTGGGCAATAATTGCGCGCGTGCGGATTATCGCCTTCCAGTCGGCTAGGAGTAGATAAATCTCCTTTGAATTTTCAAATCACATGTAATTTTATACCTCACGCTTTCATATATCTCCTCAGCCCTGTGGCTGTGTGTGATCATGTTACGCGTAGATGAAAAGATTGATAATTAATTGCGTTGCGTTTGATGTATGAAAAATGTTGTATATTAACATGTTTTGTGTTACTTAGGTGTTATCAAGTGAATATGTACTACAAGAGCGGGTGATTTACATGATAATAATTATTTATGTAGTGCGACGACCTTACTATGTAAAATTCCCCTTTTAAGGCACCTTAGACGGTCAATAATACTGTCAATCCTAGTACTGTCAGTATTTGCTTGAATCCTCCTTGAATATTTATTAAGTAATCAATTACCCGGATAAACAACGGCATTCTCTTTATTGCATCATTGCTATACCTTACACGATCAGTAATACTGTCAATATATTATAATAACCGAACATTTTAAACATGTTCTCTAAAAGGCACCTTACACCAGGGACTTACACGGTCAATAATACTGTCAGTCCTAGTACTGTCAATATTTGCATCAATCCTCTTTTTATATTTATCAAGTAATCATTTATCTCGAGAAACATCAGTATTCTCTTCATCCCATCATTACTACACCTTACACGATAAATAATACTGTCTATATTTTCGAATAATGAACATTTTAAACATGTCATCGTACAGTAATACTGTCATTATTCTAACATATTGACAGTATTATTGATCGTGTAAGGTGCCTTCTACAGTAATACTGTCATTATTCTAAAATATTGACAGTATTGTATTGATCGTGTAAGGTGCCTTTTTGGGGTTGATTTTTTAATGTTATGCGAGACATTTGAGTGACAGTATATTTTAGAAGTAATGCATTCGCAATCTAAATATTATTAAGTGAACTACGACGCCGAAGAGTAACTAAGTAAAAAATATATAAGGTAAAACACAAACTCCTCTTTAGTAGTTCTTTACTTGTCCGAAGTTGATTTTTTTAAATTAGAGCAACATTTATTTAAAACCCTTTTTTGGTACATTATTTTTTAAGATATTTAATTTCTACCTACTTCAACCCAACAAACACCCTCTCTTACTTTATAACAAAACAAAAGTTTTACAACACACACACACACACCGACGCTCACATACACCGACAAATCCATTTGGCCCGCTATATTAAACGGGCATTAATAGTTGAATATTCATGCCGCCCCCCACAAAATGAGGGAATGATGTGCGCAGCCCGCAAAAAGGGCATTAGGGGCGCGTTCGTGGGCGTTGTTCAATTAAAAACGCAAATAGGGGACGAAATTAATAAGACACATAAAAAATCAGACTCGTAAATATGCGTTCGTCATTGATTTTTTTTTAATATTGCCCGATTGTTTCGGGATTATTCCGATTTCTATTTTCGCACTAATTAAAAAGCACAGTATGGTTTTATTAATTAAATTCGCGGCGGCTGTGATAATGGTCCATGGAATAACACGACAGCGAGAAAAAGAGAGATAGGGTGGATAGAATAGTAGCAATATTATTTGTAATATTTGGTCAATAATACTGTCAATCCTAGTACTGTCAATATTTGCTTCAATCCTCCATCAAGTAATCAATTATCTGGATAAAGAACAGTATTCTCCTTATTACATCATTATTATACCTCACACGATGAGTAATACTGGCAATAGATTAGAATAATGAACATTTTGAACATATTATCATAAAGGCACCTTACACGGTCAATAATACTGTCAATTCTAGTACTCTCCGTATTTGCTTCAATCCTCCTTTTATATTTATTAAGTAATCTATTATCCGGATAAAGATCAGTATTCTCTTCATTACATTATTACTATACCTTACACTATGAGTAATACTGGCAACATTTTAGAATAATGAACATTTTAAACATATTATCGTAGAGTAATACTGTCATTATTCTAAAATATTGACAGTAATATTGATCGTGTAAGGTGCCTTATACAGTAATACTGTCATTATTCCAAAATATTGATCGTGTAATAGTTAATATCTTATTTTAATTCCTAGCAATCTGTAAAATTAATATCAATAGCCTTGGATGTGGTTGCTAGGTAACATGTCTGTCGGCCATCATGGATTCATGGCTAGTTGATATTTTAGAGATGAGTAGAACTTATCTGTACAATATTTACTAGCCATGAATCCATGATGGCCGGCCGAAATGTTACTTAGCAACCAAAACCATGAACTACACTACAAAAATTATGTCTAGGTTTACACTATTTTGTATGAACTACTTATAATATCCAGTATTTTATTATAAATGAAAAAAATATGTATCTTTGATATAAATGATACTAGACAATTGCATTGACTTTCAAATTTTCAAAAATATACATTCGATTGATTTAGTGTGTGTTTTCTGTTAAAAAATATTGGGAATAGTAATACTACATAATTTAGCTTAATTCTAAATGATGTATTATTACTATTGTATGTATATAGATTTTATAATAATGGCGGAAAAAAATATAATAATAATATTTAATTTAAGATTTAAAATAATGGTTTGTAAAACTGCTGCCACGTTTATAAAATAGAAAATGAAAAAATGTCCTTATTACCCCTAATAGTTTAATTTTTACGCCATTTGAGGTGATTTACCCCGAATTCCCGCTGATATAAATGATTGAAAACTGTTAATCATTAAAATTGTTTTCTTTTGTGTGTAGTTATTATGCAAAGTTATACTATGTGTTGTTAATTAGTTTATCGTTTTGCTTATACGTGTTTATTCGGTGTCAATAGCTGGCTGCTTCGGATTCCGTTAGGCGACGGCCGCCCCGACACATGCCGCCCCCACGGTTCACACGCGCGCCGTATGGTGCCAACTCCACTACATTATGCGCCGCCCGACTTACCCTAATCTCATTTTAATGGATCTTCGGGAAACTAAACTTGCTAACTGGCGCGTGCTTCTTTGATTAATTCGTAGAGAACGCGCGTATGTGTACCCTTTACGAATTACGAATTTTGTACGCAAATCAGCTACACAAGCTACATAAAGAATTCCGACTAGTAAGGCGAGATAAAGATAAAAGAGAAGTTTTGATATCCGCATGGTTTTTCGAGGTGAAAATTAAATTTTTGATACTGTATGGATTTTTGACCGATCGCTATGAATATAACGATTTAGAAGCGTTCTCTATAATTGCGAATAGTGTAAATTTGTGACTCATCGTTTCGTGAAAAATGCTGGAAGATCATGGAAGAACCCAATGCTCGACAGCAGTTATGTTTTGACATTAATTTTTGAGTTAATTCTATTAGTTCAGCGCTACGGAACGTGTACGATTTATAGCGAATGCTAATAGCGATCGGTCAAAAATTGCACCCCTGTACTATCTAACTAATTAATAAAACTAACTAATTAATAAAATATATAAACCTAAAATAGCAAAAAAAAAAGTGTTGGACATTTATGGAATAATTATCAAACCAGCCGTGGCATCCATTAAATTGAGATTGTATCCATAAATAATCGTAAGTAATTCTCTCTTGAACAAAATGTATATTGCGAGGTAAATACAGCTTTTACTCACATTTCTTTATCCACCTCTCTATATTCCTCAATTTTTCTTCCTTTATGCCTCGGTCTCTTATTGTTACCGTAATGGCGTCCATCCACTGGGTTGTTGGTTTTTCCGAGGCATATTTAAGACATTTTTAACATTTAGAGTTTCTTTTTCCGAATGATGAGGTATTGGCCCATCGATTCAACCTTCAGACTTAGGACCAGGATTTTTCTATTGGGGATTCTTCCATTAGCCGATTTGCACCAGTTTTGAGGCGCCGGAGGCTCGCCTTTCACCCCCTTCCGTCTGCTGCACTACGTACAACCATAGTACGCCATGCACCCAGAGGTCACGACGAGGACGTGGAAGTGGGATTTGTTGGACTAGTCTTTTCTAGACTGTGGGCTTTTCTCAAAGTTTTGTTGTAGTATGGATATCGGCACTCCATACTACCTCTGAGACCCTTGCCAACCATTCGACCTCCAAAACATACAACGGTATAGATTTAATAGTAAAAGACACAAGAACCATCAACTAAACAATCTATTTATAATCTACAAAATTAAAAACAACCTAATAAAAATAAATGCTGAACTAACTGGCAAGCGCAGGGGAAACTCCCGAATTACTTAGCCAGGGGAGAGTAGAGCAGGGAGGACAAAGTATGCATCGCAAGAGTGACGTGTGGAAGAAAAGTGTGGATGGGCCTGGGATACATCGCGTGTGCGCTGTGTAGGAAGGGGAGCGACACATGGTGGCACCTTAGCAAGGATTATGAGGGAGTGAAAGCAGAGTGGGTTGAAGAGTGCAAAAATCTGAATGAATGGTTAGGAGATGATGGGAAAGGTGTGAAAATCAGCATCTGCATATGAGGCTGACGTGGCGAGGGCAGAGGGGGTCTAGTGGGTGGGAAAAAGACAGAAGTGAATATACATTTAATTTAATTTAATGGCAATTAGTATTTTTTATTTTGTTTTTCTTTGTTTCTGCGAGAGTATTGTTTATTGGGAGAATTTTTGTAAAAGTTTTGAGCGAATATGCCAAATAAAGGTCTTTTTATTACTAAACTAATATTAACCAAATACATGACCATCAGACTAGAAGAAAATCACGGAAAAATACACAAAAGCAAAGAATTCACAGACATAAACAACAATTTAACTTAACCACAGGACGACCCCTCGATACCCTTAGCCCGAGATATCAAACCCATAAATCCCGCGACGTGGACAGAGGGAAAAACATCATTATCAGATTGAAACATCTGCACATATTTTGAATTTATATGTAAAACTATGTATAGTATTTGTTTCGATCAATAAAATGAATCAGAAAGTATAATTACTTAAAATTATGAAGGTACATTTTTTTGGGGGAGTATACACACACAAAAATCCAACTGAATAATTATAAATATGTAAATGTTAATATAATATAATATTAGACCCAGCTCAGTGGCCGAGTGGTTAGAGGCGTCGTCCGTCCGTCTCGTACTGAGCATTGCTTGAGTTCAATCCCCAGCGGAAAGCGAATTTTAGCGAATCATCTTTCACAGTTTTTCAGAGGTTTTCTTTGAAGTCAAGGTAAATACTGGGTGATTAAACTCCTCTGAGCTTCTCCCTTGACCGGCGGAAAAGCCTCACGGCTGATAGCCCTATAAAGATAGAAGTTTTTTTTTTATAATATTAGCCGTGCAGATATGTTATGTCAGGATACATACCTCGATACTTTTAGCCCAAGATATCAAACCTATAAATCCCGCGGCGTGGATAGAGGAAAAAACATCATTAGCAGATTTAAACATCTGCACATATTTTGAATTTATATGTAAAATTATGTACAATTATGTAAATGTTTGTCAATAAAATGAATCAAAAAGTTAATAAGAATACTAACATTACAAAATGTATACGATTTAAATACATTTATTAACAAAATCAATTTTAATTAAAATTTAACTGTAATACTCGTATAACCGCTGGAGACAAAAATGATAAGGGTGACTGACGGTTCCAAGCAAATACTTCTAAAAAAAAATAATGGTTATTGATATATCGTTCCATCTCTACTAGTAGTTTTCGGTAATGAAATTACTCTAACCTATCCTATGTTCAATTTATTTGGTATCGAAACACTGTCTCCATGGAATATTATTTGCAACATTTATACTTTCATGAGAAAAAAAAACAAAACATATATAACACTATCAATTTCCATTAAAAGAAATTACCGCCGACCGCAAACCGTTAATTAACCGTCCCTACCTGCCCATTTATTATTTATGCAGGCATACATTTAGCTGTTTATAGATTAAGGAATTGTTTTGTTGCGGTTAATATAAATGGATTCAGACAATGACAGCGATAAAAAATGTAATGGATGCAAAACATAATGCCCCTTTGAAAGGGAGAACGGGGACACAAAAAGTATTAACCGCGTCGTCCATCATCATTATTTTAACAAAATATTGGATAAAAATGCGGCAGGCAATGGTGGCACGGTTATTAATCTCTGCAGGTCTAGCAGGATTCTTTATTAATGGGTTAATTAATGCCGCATTGTTTGTTAGTAATTATAGTGTAAGGATATTCGGTTTAGCATAGAAAATTATTCATATCGTACTGTGAGATAACAAGTGTCGTAAGTACCAAAATGAATTTTCAGGTTTTGATTTTGATTTTGATGATTCTTATGAATATTTTAACGCTGCTTTAATCTTTATTTTGCGTTTAAAATAATCCAAATTATTATTTAAGAAAATAGATAACATTATACTCAATGCTAATACTACTCAAACTATGGTAATATTTACAATACATTTATCTCTATTTATTTTTGAAGTTACATTTGTCATCTCAGTGTATCGCTCACTGAGATGACAAATGTCGTAACTCCAAAATAATTAGAGATAAATGTAGTGTTAATATTACCATAGTTTGAGTAGTATTACCATTGAGTATAATGTTATCTATTTTTTTAAATAATAATTTGGAATATGCGCATTTCTCAACTAATTTGCGAAGCAACTTGTAACCGCTGGTCTTAAAATTGTAGGAAACTCGTGTTCAGAACGAAATTGGTAGTGTAGTTTATTTATCTCCCTAAAATATACTTGATGTTGGATGTTGTATGGCTATAGATATTTTATTTTATTCAATTGTTGTTAGCAATAAGCTTTCGAATCAAGAATATTATAAATGCACGTTTATTTTCTTTTTTTCTATCAACCGAGCAAAATAATATCCCTGAGTGATTTAGTTTGTCATTTATGCTTCCCACTTTAGTATGAACGTGCATGCTGGATATATACAGCAAAAATAATTTGTCTCTATTTATATTATGGTTTTAGAAAACTCTAATATCGTTTAATTCGGTCCTACCACAGAAATTGTTATTTCATCAATCTAAAAGGTGGAGAATGTAATCGAGCAAAGTGTGGCCTCGCGGAACGAAATCTCCCGCTGATAAGGAATTTATTTTCCAAAGCCCACAACGTATTTTCGCCATCAATAAAATGCAGGGGTATACGCTGTATTACGGTTATTGTGTGAGCGCCTCTGCCAACTGCCAGTTTAATCTAGGAAATGTAGGCTGTCGTCACACTTATTTTGATAATTACGTTTGAAAAATATCAGCTTACAGATTTACTGTGTGTCGTTACGTACAATTAGATATTATTTCAATATTTTAGTATTACAATGTGCTGAGGCAGTATAAGAAATATTATGCATGTAGATAAAAATACACAAAAAATATGTAATAAAAACATGTCTATTTTTCCTCCGACAATCATCCTTAACTTCACATAAAACCTCTGAAAACTGTGACGGGTGATTCACGAAAATTCGTCTCGATACAACACTAATGTAACACAAGCATACATAGCTAAAAATGGATAAACTAAAAATATACTATCACAACATCAGAAGTCCATTTTAAATTTGACAATAGAAATTGAACAATTGTCGCCACATTTCAATTACATCATATGAAAGAGGAATTCATACGAAAGTAATCGAAAGTATATAAACAAGTGCTAACCATAAATAACTAAAAAAAATATCCATGGCAATCTGTATTAAAAAAATCGCACGAAATTTGTTTGTTGCCAGATCGTCAGAATTTTTTAACATACTTCGTGTTAACATGCATAATTTAGTTTTAAAATATGCAGTTTTATCGAAAACACAGGGGGAAAATGTGTCACAAATGAGCGATACGTATGATCAGAGGAGCAAAAAAAATATTTAAAAAATTATCTTATGACAATACGGTTACAATACTTTTAGTAAAAAAGAAATTATTTATTCCACAATAAATTGTGTTTTGTTTAGACAATTAAAACGATGTAATGAATACCCTAAAGGATTTCAGATACCATTGTTGACGTATTGTCTTTAGTGGTTGGGCTTGCTAATTGGAAATCGATTCGTTTCACGTCGCATTGAGGAAATCACTCTTCCGCGCACATGACGTAGTCAATAACGTCAGTAATTCATCACCCCCGGTGCCGGAGAACAGTGTCATATTAATCACCCCCCATTGATGTTACTATTCGAATGCAAACAACTATCCTAATGGAGTTACGTGTTTTGTTCTACCCCAATGCAGAATCAGGATGAATAGTATCAGGGAAAAAAGAGGCTACTATTACCATAAACAAAGAAAAATAGAATGATGTTTTTAAAAACTCTATAATGAACAAATAGTATCAGAGAGAAATGGGTTCATTTTATTTATTTATATAACTCGTTCTCATTTAAAACAGATGGGCTGACAACGTGCCAACAAGCAAGTCATTTCATAACAGACCTGAATATTGCACTAGCACATTTTTGTGCGTCTTTAGAGAGCTGGCTTAGGGAAGCTTGTTCATGTAAGCTTTCCTAAACCAGCTCTCTAGAGACGCACAAAAATGTACTAGTATACAGCACTAGCACATTTTTATGCGTCTCTAGAGAGCTGGTTTAGGGAAGTTTATAGGAACTAGCTTCCATAAATCAGCTCTCTAGAGACGCACAAGAATGTGCTAGTGCAGTATTCAGGTCATTGTACTCTAAAAAAGAACCTCATCAAAATGGGATACGCTGTCGTTCGGTTAAATCTAAAAGGAGGAGACACCGGTTCATGTTCTCTGTGAATGTCCCACAGTCGCCTCCATAAGGCTAGCTATGGTTGGCATCCCCAGTCTAGACCATGCTAAACTACATCCGCCCAAAAGCCATGCCACAGTTTCACAACTGTGGGATGGATGAAGGAAAGACAGTTTCAACTCCACAAAGGTCACTCACCTCACAAGTGAACTAAGTACAGTCTGCAGATATATATTTTCTTTCCTCTTCTTCTCTTATTCTGTTCCCATGTTTCCTTGATTTTCATTTATAGTTTTTTCTATTACTCTCCTTTCATATATTCTTCTTGGTAATCATTCCTTTGGTATTCGGCATATGTGTTCAATATGCCGAATACCAAAGTAATGATTACCAAGAAGAATATACGAAAGGAAAGTAATAGGAAAAACTATAAAGGAACCACTTAAGTAGTTCTTCTATAATTTTTTGATTTATTGGTTCTATTTGAAAGTTTTGTCCGTAAGTTTATTTTCTTATTTCAGTCATTATAGTCCTATTCTCAATTCTTCTTAAAAATCGCGTATCCAATATATTCTAATTAGAAGAAATCTATTTATTATATTTTATTTTTGAAATCAAAAAAGTTTTTATCGAAAAGTGTCCTGAAGTTTCACGCATAAAAACATTATTAATTGACCAAAATAAACCAATATATCTTCATTTAAAAGCTAAATAAGTACAAAATATAATTATATCATCAAATGATAACAACTAATATTTTATTTTAAAAAAAATGTTTTTTTCGAAAAGTGTCCTGAAGTTTCACGCATAAAAACATTATTAATTGACCAAAATAAACCAATATATCTTCATTTAAAAGCTAAATACGTACCAAATATAATTATATCATCAAATAATAACAACTAATATTTTATTTTTAAAAAAATGTTTTTTTCGAAAAGTGTCCTGAAGTTTCACGCATAAAAACATTATTAATTGACCTAAATAAACCAATATTTCTTCATTTAAAAGCTAAATAAGTACCAAATATAATTATATTATCAAATAATAACAACTAATATTTTATTTTTAAAAAAATGTTTTTTTCGAAAAGTGTCCTGAAGTTTTACGCATAAAAACATTATTAATTGACCTAAATAAACCAATATATCTTCATTTAAAAGCTAAATAAGTACAAAATATAATTATATCATCAAATGATAACAACTAATATTTTATTTAAAAAAAAATTTTTTTTTCGAAAAGTGTCCTGAAGTTTCACGCATAAAAACATTATTAATTGACCTAAATAAACCAATATATCTTCATTTAAAAGCTAAATAAGTACCAAATATAATTATATTATCAAATAATAACAACTAATATTTTATTTTTAAAAAAATGTTTTTTTCGAAAAGTGTCTTGAAGTTTCACGCATAAAAACATTATTAATTGACCTAAATAAAACAATATATATATATATATATATATATATATATATATATATATATATATATTCATTTAAAAGCTAAATAAGTACCAAATATAATTATATCATCAAATGATAACAACTAATATTTTATTTAAAAAAAAAAGTTTTTATCGAAAAGTGTCATGAAGTTTCGCGCATAAAAACATTATTAATTGACCAAAATAAACCAATATATCTTCATTTTAAAGCTAAATAAGTACCAAATATAATTATATCATCAAATGATAACAAATATTTTATTTTTGGAAAAAAAGTTTTTATCGAAAATTTGTCCTGAAGTTTCACGCATAAAAACATAATTAATTGACCAAAATAAACCTATATTACTTCATTTTAAAGCTAAATAAGGGCCAAATATAATTATATCTTCAAATGATAAAAACTAATATTTTATTTTTGAAAAAAAAGTTTTTTTCCAAAAGTGTCCTGAAGTTTCACGCATAAAAACATTATTAATTGACCAAAATAAACCAATATATCTTCATTTTAAAGCTAAATAAGTACCAAATATAATTATATCATCAAATGATAACAAATATTTTATTTTTGGAAAAAAAAGTTTTTATCGAAAATTGTCCTGAAGTTTCACGCATAAAAACATAATTAATTGACCAAAATAAACCTATATTACTTCATTTTAAAGCTAAATAAGGGCCAAATATAATTATATCTTCAAATGATAAAAACTAATATTTTTTTTTTTTTTTTAAAGTTTTTATCGAAAAGTGTCCTGAAGTTTGTCGCATAAAAACATTATTAATTGATCGAAATAAACCAATATATCTTCATTTTAAAGCTAAATAAGTACCAAATATAATTATATCATCAAATGATAACAAATAACAAGTTGTTATTTCAAAAATTCAATTAATCACGATTTTAAAAATAGTTAGTATAATTTATCTTCCTACATTGCCCACTCGCTAACTCGTATTCGTCTCAGATATCCAATAATAAAAATATCAATACCCCAACAATATAACATTCAATATGTTTTGATTATAACTTTCCAAACTACTTCTTGAGGACTCGTTGAATCGAGAATTTTCCAGCAATCGTAATGCGCCGGCCGGAAGACGCGCTCGTCCGTTCCCAAATTGTGATGTTCGCAGGGGCTTGTTTTGATTCCGCATTGCGATGCAACGGGGGTAGTGCCTCATCGTGTACGCCGACAAGACCACCCCCCCCCCCCCCCAGGCGCCCGGGAAGGTTTGTTTATTTTTATTGTTACTGGAAATTCCGTTCCGGCCGGACAGGCAGATTGGATTTCCGTGGGGGCAGTGCGCGCCTTTCCATTGTATGCAGAAAAATGTATCGGGAATTTTTACGACCCTCGCCTCCCGCACAGACGGTGCGGTTTGTTTCAAATTCGCTATTTGGAAAATCGTAAATATATTAACTGGATAACGTCCGGTTTTATCGGTTTTATTATATTCGGTATACATTTTATGTATTACCTAACTACATTTGTTTGAAAAATAACGTCTGTTAGAAACCAATTTCTATTATTTTCTTTATTACCGTTCAATATTCATGTGGAATGCAGCGTATACGATTTTGGGCGTCCATATACGAAACAAGTTAATAAGAAAAGCAGACAAATTATTATACGATACTCTAGTCGTATAGTAATTTTTTTACTGTTCTTATTAACATGTTTCGTATATGGACGCCCAAAATCTATCTACTAGTACTGGTATACAGTGGTATACTACAGATCTCTCTTTTCTAGAACCAAGAGAGATATGTAGTATACCAAATATAAGCGCTGAGAGAAGCGAGGCGATATGAACAACAAAAAGAAGAAAAAGAAAAGTACAAGGTGAGGCAAAAGATGTTGATGAACACTGAATAGGAGTCTAAATAGTATTTTGTCGCAAATTAAAACATGGTTTCCCGATATTCCATTGAGGAACGAAGGAGGATAGCTGCCTGGATGGAGGTCTTTCAGCCCCCAAGCATCGTACAAGCAAATTTCAATGCCTGGACTGGGCGGGTTTAAACGCCTGTCAATTGGTAGGATCTACGAAAAGTTTGTCCGGACGGGGTCTGAACGATTGCATTTATGCTCGAACAGGATCTACGAGAAGTTTGTCTGGACGTTCAAGACCATTGCAAGGAGAACAGCGGTAGAAAGAGATCTGCCCGAATAGAAGAAAATATCATCCTCGTCCAGGGAGCGATGATAGTCAGCCCAACTAAGTCCACGCGCAGACTTTCTCTAGAAACTAACATTTCGCAAATATCACTGGTTAGAATTTTGTATCATGATTTAGGAATGAAGTCATACCACTTGCAGATTGTTCAGCAGCTCACACACGCGGATAAGCAAGCACGTGTGAGTGCTGCACAATCTGCAAGTGATATGGCTTCAGTCCTAAATCATGATGCAAAATTCTAACTACTGAGAAAGTCTGCGCGTGTACTTGGTTGGGCTGGCCATCATCGCTCCCTGGACGAGGATGATATATTCTTCTATTCGGGCAGATCTCTTTCTACCGCTGTTCTCCTTGCAATGGTCGTCCAGACAAACTTTTCGTAGATCCTACCTACTGACAGATGCGATAGTGAATCCCACCCGACCCAGGCCTAGATTTTTTGTTGTACGATACTTGGGGCTGAATGACCTCCAGCCAGGCATCCGATTTGATAATCGAAGTATGAAACAACACAGAACTAGTGTCTATATATATATATATATATATATATATATATATATTAACTGTGTTGTTTATTATGTTGCTAAGTTCACCTTTCATTTTCCCGTCTTCTGTCAGTGCTACTCCTAGGCATTTGAATTGGTCTACTTGCTCTATTTTGTGTTGTTCTGTCTTTATATTTATTTGTTCCTTCCGGTTTCCTATTACCATCACTTTTGTTTTGTTATAATTCATTTTCTTATTATACTTTTTTAGATGTCTGTTCCATACACTCAGATTGTCCTGCAGATTAGCTTCATTTTCTGCTATTACTACGACATCCACAGCGAATGCTCCTTCCGATATTTTTACCACTTGCATGTTTTTGTACCCTATATTTGCTTATTATTTTATACCAATGTCATTATGGGGTTTTCCCTGACTGGAGTCTGGTTTTGCTGTAGCATCCCACTGCACTGCGGCCACGGTTGGCATAAATATAAAAGATTTTTCTTTCATAACTTAAGTCTCTCTAGTCTTCACGCAACTAATATTTACTCGTGTTTGTTTAAATTGCGTGTGCCGGCGGCGTTTTCTGCCGGCAAAAGACGCGCGCGCTGAGGAAAATAAAAGCAATCCGCCGCCGCCCATTGTGGCCTGCGTAATAACGGGCAAGTGTGCACAAAGGCCGTCCTTTTTTCGCCGGCAACTACATTAAGCCTCGCGCGCGAACACATACACAACGAACGCAATAATGGAATTTTACAAAAGAAACGACAATTTGCTGGGAGGCTCGCACACCCCGCAACCCGGCGACAAATGTAAAGTAAATTATTGCGATTCCCGCTCGTTTACGGTGCAATTTACAGAGGGGCGCCTCGGGAGTGTGGAGCAAAAAAAACACACTGCGCCAAGGCTGTGATGATGAGCGAGGTTCGTTGGTCGTAAAGTTTGATGCAGTGCTGGTTGAAAAAGTGGTGAGGATGGGGGGGAAATTACTACTGGAATGCACTTAGATTAAATCATATTGATTAAAACAATATAAATTAAATAGGATTGTATAGAAAATAATAAAATAAATTATATTAAAATAAATGATTGTAATTATAAAGGCCCCTTACACGATCTATAATACTGTCAATATTTTAGAATAATGACAGTATTCCTGTACGATAACATGTTTAAAATGTTCATTATTCTAAAATATTGACAGTATTACTTATCGTATAAGTTATAGTAATGATGGAATGAAGAGAATACGGATTTTTACCTGGATACTTGATTACTTAATAAATATAAAAGGAGGATTGAAGCAAATACTGACAGTACTAGGACTGACAGTATTATTGACCGTGTAAGGTGCCTTGTAAATAAATACCTGAATCAAATCAAATCATCATTATTTTGATTATTGTCAACCAATGACGTGCATACCGCATGGAGGTAAAAGCTCTTTGTTTCAACGCGAATGAACCTAAAAAACCCCCAATGAGAATTCTTGACTTCTTTGAAGATACAGAGCTCATGATTGAGGAATGAATAAGTATTGGGGAGCACAATAGGTCAACCGTGGTCGCGGTGCAATGGGATGCTACAGCAAAACCAGACCCCAGTCAGGGAAAACCCCATAATGGCATTGGTATAGAATAATAAGCTAATATAGGGTACAAAAACATGCAATTGGTAAAAATATCGGAAGGAGCATTCGCTGATGATGTCGTAGTGATAGCAGAACATTAAGCTAATTTGCAGCACAACCTGAGTGTATGAAACAGACATCTAGAAAAGTATAATATGAAAATTAATTATAACAAAACAAAAGTGATGGTAATAGGAAACCGGAAAGAACAAATAAAAATAAAGATAGAACAACACAAAATAGAGCAAGTAGAACAATTCAAATACCTAGGAGTAGCACTGACAGAAGACGGAAAAATGGAAGGTGAATTTAGTAACAGAATAAACAACACAATTAAAACATACCACGCACTGTGCAATATACTAATTAACAATAAAAAAATCAGCAGAAGGACAAAAATAAATATATAAATCTATACTGCCATATGGGAGCGAGACGTGGAAACTAACGAAGAGGGACCAAACTAGAATACAGGTAATGGAAATGAAATATCTCAGAGGAGTAAAACAAGTTACGAGAAGAGACAGAATAAGAAATGATGACATCAGAGAAGAATTGGGAATTGAAGCTATAGAAAAGTATATAGAAAAGACTACTTAGCCAGGGGAGAGTGGAGCAGAGAGGACAAAGTATGCATGGCAAGGGGGAGGTGTGGGTCAGAAGAGCGAGGAAGAAAAGTGTGGATGGGGCTGGGGTACACCGCGTGTGCGCTGTGTAGGAAAGGGAGTGACACGTGGTGGCACCTTAGCAAAGAATGTGAGTGAGTGATAGCAGAGTGGGTGGGAGAGTGCAGAAAGCTGAACGAATGGTTAGGAGAGGATGGGAAAGGCGTGAAAATCTGCAGGAGGCTGACGTGGGAAAGGAAATTGGCGAGGGCCGAGGGGGTTTAGTTTATTTTAGTGGGTAGAAAATGTTAATTTGTATTCTTTTTTTATTTTTTTAGTTCTTTCTGTGAAAGTATTGTTTTTTTTTGCGGCTGGAATTTGTAAAGGGAAGGGTTGGGCTGATATGCCAATTAAAGGTCAAGAAAGGAAAGACATCAAGTCAACTGGCGAAGAACAGAAAAGAGTGGAAAGAATTTACAAATGTATAAACAACAACAATAATTGTTAAGTAATGTCTATCTATTAGCACGAAGGCTTTTTCGCTAAAAAAGGGAGAAGCTCAGAAGAGTATTTAATTTAACAGAAAACCTCTGAAAAGCTGTGAAGGGCGATTTCCGAAATTTCGCCCATAACTGGGTTTGAACTCTCACTCCCCAAGCTAAGTACGAGACGGACGGACGTGTCTAACTACTAGCCAGAGGCGTGCCTTTAACCACTAGCCAGAGGCGTGCCTCTAACCACTAGGCAGAGGCGTACCTATGGTAAATGACGCAGATGGCTAATATCTATCTTGCGCCCCTCTCCGACGGTCCGACTATAGGTTGCTTACGTTACGTAGCGCTGGGTTGAATGAGAGAACGAAACATAAAGTGCATCGATGGTTGGATGCATTACTTCTTCTTTGGCTGCATGGACGTCTGCCAAATTGAGTGAATAATTATCACACTTCACAAATATTGCTATGTTGTTGTTTTTTTAATTCTTTGATGAACACCAGTCATGTGTCCACCCATAACAGCAGAATTATATACATACCATGCCTGCCATACCCTAGTTACGCATCTGCCACTAGGCCACTAATCTGGGTTATGATATACATTTTTCTGAACACAGAATAAAATATAAATTAAATTAATCTCGTTAGTTTAGGGTAGTTTTACTATATTATATAAATAAATTCAAAAACATTTGATTATGTTGAAATAAGTATTGTTATATCACCATATATGTTTCTTCGTATTGTTTTCCAGCTGGGTCTGTTGTTGCAATTTAAAATAATCCGCTATAAATATGTATTTTGGCGAAGATGGCGCGATAAACAGGCTGCAGGCTGTGCGAATTTAAAATTAAAACGAGAATGCAGCGCGCGCGATGTGGATGCCGCTAAAAAGTGGCGCCGGCGACGTCCCTGGGGGAATTGGGATTCAATTCGAAAATGTCGCGATACCCCCGGAAAGTTCGCTTATCGGAGCAATTTAATAAAAATATGTGAGGCTAAAAGCGGAAATGCAGCAACTATGTTTTAATTAAGTCGTGAATTCTACAGATAAGCAGTTGTAAAAGTAATCATGTTCTACATGGTGAACATGATTACTTTTGTTTTGTAATGGCCTTTATAATTCACCTTATAAAGAAACGAGTGGGATACTTACTTTAGTTGTTTTACATTTATTTTAATGTAATGTAATATTTACTGATTATTAGGTTTATAAAATACAAATTTTAATATTCTCCTATTATGACGTCATGAGTAATCAAGAGTGTACCATATTTATTTAGCTAGCAACCTATTACTTAGAAATAAATGTAGGTCACACGTTGCCCTGTTTTTATGAGGCTGTTGTTTAGAGTGTCCCCCGTAGGGATTTCTATAACTTCTTGGCGGGTACTGTATTGTACTAAATGATCTAAATATTAGTAATAAAAATTATATTTTCTCCAAATTATTAATATAACTGAGCATTTTGTTGTTGCGCTTTCAATGCTTGATCTGGTTGCAATGGAAGCAGTGGACCAGTCGAATTCCCATGTGAGGTATGAGGTCCTGCATCCGGCACGCCAATCAACCCGAATATCAATTAGATAATTATGGATCGGGCCGGCGGTATTGTTAATGCGGAACGGTCAATTGCGCGCATAAATTGCGGAATTACGGCCGGCATCCGATAAGCCGTTACGACGAATTATGCAACACTTGGGTATTAATCACGTTAAAATCGGAATTCAATGCGATAAATTGCATCAGTATTAGGCGATCATCGTCACAAATATGTGCCGACAGGATCGGAAACTGATTGGACTAAAATACTTTTATACGCTCATCATTTGTATATTTGTAACTCTACTTGGGCTGATGAAACTGACTGGATTGTGTAGCCTAGTAGACGTTCTTGTAAAAATTCAGACTTTTTTTTCAGCGAGATAAACTGTATTATGTGGAAAGCGATGTTAAATTATTATTATATTATAGTGTAGCAGTAAATGTTAATAATTTGACATAAACTCCCACACAATGCAGTTCATCTCGCTCCAAACGAAAAATAAAACTAAAAACCCCGTTGCTCGCCGTGTTTATCCATCTCGGCGCTTCAGAAATTTGCATCAACAAGTAAGATATATATTCATGATATTGTTATACGGCGTAATTAGATTACGCGAGGTGGGGAAGCTTCAATGGAACGAAATCAAATTATACAACGCGTAAATCTCAAAGGGGGCGCGCAAAAACTTGCCCGCCTTCAGAACGAGTTCCGCGGAAGTTCCGACGCTCACAATGGGAAATGTTAGTGCCGCCGCCGCGCCACCCCCGCAACTCGCGACGCCGTCTTCCAGCCACCGAGCGTCTTTCAATAATCGGATAACAATTCGAATTACTTAAAACGCTGAACAATTCCGGGCGGCGACAAACATTAAACGACGTTTTATTTGCAAATTTGCGCTTGCCGAACAGTTTCCCTTTGAGGAAATAATTACCGTTTTTTTTAATCACACCATCAGTGTTTCTAACAGGTTATATATATATATATATATATATATATATATATATATATATATATATATATATAGATATATATATATATATATATATATATATATATATAAATATATATATATATATGTTACAACTGTTTCAAATTTACCTTGAAATAAAAATCTGTTTCGATTTCGGCTGAAACGGAGTTAAAGCCAAATATCAGTTTCGGTTATATAAACTATTTCTTACAATTTTCGCATTTTCATATTTATTACTCTTCTACTAATTCGTGGTGATTATAACTCTAAATATATTATTATTGCAACTATCTTATGCTATAGCTAGTATTTTTTTTTACTAAACTAAACTTTGCAATGCATAAAATCCGCCATTCGGGAACACAATTCACGTTACCTTGCGGAGCTCGGTTCCCCCCATCGCGAGATAATAAGGAATAAAACGAAATAATCATTCCAAAACTCGGTGCTGCCCCCGCAATACATATAAAGCCGTAATTAAAAGTTAAATAAGTTCGTTCAAACTTTTGCGAGAGGCGGCCCGGGCGCGTTGTGTAGGTGAATCCAAGCCACCCCTCGGCCCTTGGAACATCGCGTATCAGTAATTGCGACCCCGGATTTAATTATTCATTGTGCGGGCGCGGTGAAATTTAATTAATTAATTATCCGGAACGGAATCATAATCCCGCGGTAATTTGTAAGTGATGCCGTTTTTCCGAAGGCGACGGTGGTTGTTGTTTGAATGTGTGTGTGTATGGGGCGAGCTGGTGATTCGCAGTGTTGTGTCGACTACAATGACAACTAGTCTCAATTTGTTGGAAGTTGTTTCATCCCGCGCGCCAGAGACAATACTATTATCCGTAATGCCGGCTGAATGCCCCAGATTCCATACACCATCGCACAATGTTCATATCTACGGCCTCGTTCCACTTAATTTGTCCATAATGTCGGCTTGTGCGGCGATAAATAGTTTATAAAGTGTCATTTTCAAGGGGTGTAGTATGTAGCAGGTAGATACGTTTATTGTATGTACACTCTAGTTCAGTATAAGGTGATTTAGTTTAGACATAAGAAATACGAATATGCTAAAAACATGCATAATACATTTTTTATCACAAAAATATATGTATCCACCTAATATTCTAATATGAAAATTTATTTTATTCTCGATTTCTCAGAAAATGTTATTCTTCATCCCGCACAGTACAGTGGTGGTTACAGGTACCAGCCGTCTGGTACTGAGTATTGGGGCCGTGAGTTCATTGCGTGTGACCTTTTGGGAATTTACTTTCCTAGTTTTTCGGATGTTTTCTGTAATGTATTGTAATCGTGTGGAAAAAAACTATTTTTTGCGAAAATCCTCTTTATTACATTCACTGATCTTAAAATACCATTACTGGATGGCATATGTCCGTCGTTATGCTTAAAAATCCTAATTAATTGATTTTTTGCCATTACAAGCCTTTTTCTTTACGTGCCGTTCCCTTTAACTTTCCGGCACTCGCGCCCAGTCTCAGAGACCCGGAGCATATATATGCTCCGGGTCTATGAGACTGGGCACGAGTACCGGAAGGTTATGAAGGTTGACTATCATCATGGCAATGTTGATTTTTGATGTTACAATTCTGAATAATTCAATTCAGCTACTGTTAAACCACTGCCTTAGATTAAACAACTAGATAATGCGACTTCTTCCTAAACATCTCTAGTCCTGTGTCTGCCGCTGTATGATAGTTTGTAACAGTGTACATTTCTCTCCTCTCATCACGTGGCTCAGGTATTGTAGTATTCTGATTTTGAACGTATTTACAATTTCTTTCACGTATTCAATGTCATTTTTCTTATGCGTTCAATCTTCTATACAGGTGAAATTAAACAATTCTTATAATTCCGGGCGGTCCGTGAGTTGCCGCGGCGTGGACTCGAAGCATTGTTACTAAACGGAGTATGCAAAAAAAATAAATACTTTCTACAATTGTTCACTTATGTCTTGGTAACCACAAAATAAGAAAAAAAAACAAATTTAAGTTAATTTTGTTAGCTATTTTTAAATAATAATAGCAACAAAACAAATTGCAATTTTTATTAATGTACCCCCCACGATTTTTTTTGAAACTTTCAGAAAATTTGTTTAGAATTTAACAACACTCATCAGACATATATTCGAATAGTACGCTGGGCCTTAGTTTAAAAAAATATGGCGGGGGTACATAATAAAAATTGCAATTTGTTTTGTTGCAAATATTATTCAATGACAGGCTTATAAAAAATACCTGCTGTCAACTTTTTTAACTGTTCTTTTTTGAAAACACTAAAGTGATGTCTTATAAACAAAATTCTTAAATAAAAATATTGGTGAATGGGCACATACATTTGTTATAAATAAAAAATGATTTTACAAATATTTTACTAAAATTTCAAAAAAAATTCAAAAAATCTAATACCCAGCGCCCTATTCGAAAATATGTCTAATGATTATTGTTAAATTCTAAACAATATTTTGAAAGTTAAAAAAAAACGTGGTGGGTACATTAATAAAAATTTGTTTTCTTGCAAATATTATTCAATAACAGCTAACAAAATTAACTTAAATTTGTTTTTTTTTCCTTATTTTATGGTTACCAAGGTAAACAATTGTAGAAATTTTTTTTTTTGTACACTCCGTTTAGTAATAATGCACCGAGAAAAAGGACTCGCCGCGCAAACTCACGGGCCCTCCGGAATATTAACTTTACGCCGGTATCTTCTATTCCATACAATAGTACTGGAACTACGTACCATTTAGACATTCTCATTTTAAGATGTGTTCCTCATTTTGTTGAATACGGTTCTAGCTTGTCCAATTCTTGATCTGAATTCTTCCGTATATTCATTGTTCTCGTTGACTATTGTCCCTAATTGCTTGTATTTTCTAATTACTTTTTCCACTACTATTCATTCTTTTTCTCGTTGTTGTTGTGCCTGTAGGATTGTCATAAATTTGGTCCTCGCCGGTTTTCACAACTTGGTCCAAAAGCCTTTCCAGTTCTACCAGAGATTCTGCAATAAGTACATTATCATCTGCATATCTGATGATGATAATAATTTTCCCATTAACCTTCAGCCCGGTTGTTGTTTGTTCTACCGGTGAATCATGTATTTATATATAATAATAATAATTTTAAACAGCTCGTGCACTAAAATCCTTCCTGCAGACATTATTTTCTGCTGAAAATGATCAAAAACGGGTTTATGTTGAGAGCAATCTATACTCAATCTAATCTTAATATCTTAATTGCTCTCAACATAAACCCGGTTTGATCATTTTCAGCAGAAAATAATGTCTGCAGAAAGGTTTTTTTTGTACGAGCTGTTTAAAATTAATCCACTGAGTATAAAAATAGATCAAATTTCAATGATTTCAGTCATTTAAATTATTCATATTATTTTATAATATATATTTATTTGGGTTCAAAATAAGCTGTTTTTTTGTTAATTTTCACCCAAAAATCAAGTCTGCAGGAACGGTTTTATTGTACGAGCTGTTTCAAATAAATCGACGAATTATATAAAAAATGATAAAACATTAAATATTTAAGAAATTTAAATTTGTGATATTATTTTACATTCTATATTTAATTGGGCTCAAAATAAGCTATTTTTTGATAATTTTTATCCAAAAATAAAGTCTGCAGGAAGATTTTTGTTCTACGGGCTGTTTTAAATTCATCGACTGTGTTATAAAAAATGTAAAAAAATCAAGATTTAAAATATTTAAATTTATGATACTATTTTACATTCTATATTTAATTCGGCTCAAAATAAGCTATTTTCTGATAATTTTCACCCAAAAGTAAAGTCTGCAGAAAGGTTTTCATTGCACGACCTGTTTTAAATTAATTTACTTAGATCGACTGAGTTATAATAAATGATAAAATAACAAAGTTTTAATAAATTTAAATTTATGATATTATTTTACATTATATATTTAATTGGGGTCAAAATAAGCTATTTAGCTCATTTTCACCCAAAAATAAACTCTGCAGGAAAGTTTTTATTGTACGAGCTGTTTAAAATTAATCGACTGAGTTATAAGAAATGATAAAATTTCAACGATTTCAGTAATTTAAATTTTTGATATTATTTTATAATCTATATTTAATTAGGTTCAAACTAAGCCATTTTTTGATAATTTTCACCGAAAAAATAAGTCGGCAGGACAATTTTTATTGTACGTGCTGTTTTAAATTAATCGACTGAGTTATAAAAAATGATAAAAAATTAAATATTTAAGAAATTTAAATTTGTGATATTATTATACATTCTATATTTAATTGGGCTCAAATTAAGCTATTTTTATCATATTTACCCGAAAATAATGTTTGCAGGAAGATTTCTGTTGTACGGGCTGTTTAAAATTCATCGACTGAGTTATAAAAAATGTAAAAAATCAAGATTTAAAATATTTAAATTTATGATATTATTTTACATTCTGTATTTAATTGGGCTCAAAATAAGCTATTTTCTGATAATTTTCACCCAAAAGTAAAGTCTGCAGAAAGGTTTTCATTGCACGAGCTGTTTTAAATTAATTTACTTATATCGATTGAGTTATAAAAAATTATAAAAAAAAACAAAGATTTAAGAAATTTAAATTTATGATATTATTTTACATTCTATATTTATTTGGGGTCAAAATAAGCTATTTAGTCATTTTTTGATAATTTTCACCAAAAAATTAAGCCTGGAGGAGAATTTTTATAGTACGAGCAGTTTTAAATTAATCGACTTATAAAAAATTATGAAAAATTTAACAAATTTAATGAATATTTTCCGAGTATAAGTTGAAGAGTAATAGCGAGAGTTACATACCTGCCTTACTCTTCGTTTTATATTTACTTCGTCTGAAAGTTCATTTCCTACGTCTATCTTACGGTCTTGTTAAAGTAGAGGTATTTTATTATATTGATATCATTCTAGTCTATGTTTTTATCTCTCGGTAAATAATGAGTTGATTATGGTGGACCTTATAAAAAACCTTTGTTATAATCAGCGAACAAACACATACTGTAGGTTGATGTTCATGCATTTTTGAGGCAACACATTAAAAGCAAACAATACCTTTTTTGTTACCATTACGTTTCTGTAAATAAATTGGGTTTCGCTCAATCTTTCTAAAGATTATTTGATGTACAATCTTCAGTGATATCCAATCATTACGCTGATTGTCCGGTAGTCATTGCATTCATTTGGCATTCGTTGTCTTAGTTGTAATGTATGTTGACTTGAGCCATTCTCTAGGGATGATTGCAGTGTTATATATTGTGTTGTAAAGGTCTACCAATACACCTATTTACTCTTCTTCCAATATTTTAATAATTTCTGTTAGGGTTACCTCAGGCCCTGGGGCTTTATTATTTTTGTTGCTTTCACTGCATGCATAAATTCTGACTTTGTTATATTTGGGCCTTGCCCTTTATCTGTGTCCTCGTTCATTGGCCCCTAATCATCTTTAAATAATTCCTGGTTATCCTCGGGAAACTAAAAAGATGGAATAAGACATCTTTTTAGTTTCCCGAGGATTTTCGTGGGCGTCCCGATATTATTTGGTCCTGATGGCATGAGCCATATGGTAATAACCGTCAACATGGTTATTACCATATGGCTGTGCATTGCTAATTGATGTGGTCGCCAGATGGCATTTAACTTTCCTCCTAGGGGGTAAGTTGTATCATTTTTGTATATAACAACTCGAGATATTGTGTGAATTCATCCTTAATAGCTGAGCTAGACTGATGAGATCTAATAAGATCGATATCTAGATATGTAGATTGCTAAGAGTTGGATTCACACTATATATGTTGTTCTTGATTTTGATGAACATTGTATATTGGGGGATTTTTGTATTTTTTGAGGGGTTATGCCAAATAGAGACCTTTTTTTTGATCACAGAATCGTATAGTTTGATGAATGATGATAATCATACTATTATCTAAAATATCGTGAAAATAGATATGGATGGAATGAAATTTAATAATAAAAACATAATAGTAGATAAAATTAATTTTACGGTATTCTAAATGAAAAAATATAAATTAACTCTGAACATGGTTTAAAATGTATGTATTTATATTATTGAAGGTAATTAAATTTAATAATAAAAACATATTAGTAGATAAAATTATATTTTAAGGTATTCTAAATGAATAATATAAATAAACTCTAAACATGGTTTAAAATTTATGTATTTAAGATAGGATAACGAAAGTCTGTCTCCCCCTTGTGAGTGCGTTTATATCTGCCGCTTTACATTTCAGTATTCTCTTTTATGTAAGTAAGCAGCCGTGTATTTCAAAGCGCGTATTATTTCTAATAAGCGCCTGCATTTGCATTTACATTCCCGCATTAGGTAAATGATATGTGAGCCCGCACATACACACACACACACCGGCGTGCTTATGTTACACAGACCGTGTGCGCGCCCGCAAATGGCAAATTGTTAAATGATGGCATCTAAATGTACAATGTGTAAGTTTACATTCATTAACGCGGAAACGTCGCCAGTTCATCATTTGCACGAGCTATTCAAAACAAACGCGGGATCGTTTGTGGCGTATTCACTTTATTATCAAATGATACTTAATCTTACTCAACACAAAATTATGTGTGATGTATAGAACCACTCAAATAAATCCAGTTTGGATTATTTGATGATTAAAATCTTAAAAAAAAACTATCAAGCTTGCTGGTTGACTTTTTAGATTCATATTTTTCGACAGTATATTTTTTAATTATTGGCTCTTTTTTCTTCAGGTGGACTGCTAATATAGCTATCTTTAAAGTTCATATAAGGATTTGGTATATTCAAAACTAAAATAATACAGAAATATTACCAATATACATCTAATAATTTTTTTGATAAATCTATACAAGCTAATAAATCTGTATTAACAAACACTAATTGCATATTACAATGAAAAACTTATTTTGCAACGCCACCATTCACAACTGATCATAAATATCAGACCCACACATCTCAATTAAGTCACATTCATCACTTTCCATCCACACATATACATATATTCAAAACAATCAACCCCTGTCTGTATTATTCGTCTTTTTTGTTTCTCGCCATTACATTCCATTCCCGCTTTGCGACGTTGAATTTTTAAACAACGCAATGTTATTAATACTTTTTTAACTATCCCCGCATAATTCGTCCATTCATTACAGCCCCTTACTAGACGCCGCTTTAATAACGGCCATTAATTTTAATTATTAATGCGTTCGTTCTCCCCCTGGCTACCTGGGTGAAACATTGGCATTGTTTCGATCGTAATGAACCGTTTTTTCCCTTCTGTTTTGTTTGTTGTTGCTTGTTCGTCCTGTTGATTGAATGGCATAATGCGGCTGGTTGGTTAATAAAAGATTCCTTTTCGTGTGGCGATGATGATTTAATGTGTGCGGGTGGCTTTATGTGGCCGTAAATACCAGTTTATTATCGGCGTTGGAAAGTGTCGACAATTGTTCGGGAGCGGTTGTCGTGCATGTTTTATGAAATTGCGCGATGCTGGTGACAAGGAAATCGCTTGTAGAGATTTGTCAACATATTCAATAAATTATTATTAATAGTGCTGTATTGTGCGGTGCATTATTTTGCATTTTATGTTAATGCTCGTTATTAACATGTTCATTTCGGTTGTATTATCAAATGAAATCGAATTTCAAACAGCTCCCAATAGCATCCAACATATATTTATTGCTTTTTTTTCATATAAACAAAGCAATAATTTATATTATATACATATTAAGGAAATTGAATATTGTGATACAAAAACAATTACAGATGTAATAAACACTAGAAAGTTAAAAATAAAAAATAAATAGAAGGAAAAATATGCCAAGATAGAGACTTTCCATTTTCTATTGTCATTTTGTTATAAACATTGTGTAATTTTTTTAAATCAATTGTATAACGCATCCATGTTAAAAAATAATAATAATGAAATTTCTTAGACTGGGTCGTCGGAAAAAAAAATTAATTCGGTCATCTGGTGCACTGATATCACTGATATGTTCTGCACTATGATCAGTAAAAAAATTAAACAAAATATGTCAATGCTAATAGAAAAAAAACATATTAATAAAGTCATAATGTATATAAGTGTTAATTCACCTCTTTAATATAGATTTCGATCTTATTAGATGTGTGCATTCTTAATTGATGTGGTGTCGCCAGATGACGTTAAACTTTCCTCCTAGGGGGAAAGTTTTATCATTATCATTCATAATGGATGCACGTGTATAAACAGCGTAAGAAATTACAAGTGACCAAGTGATTTGCTACATTCATATACTTCCTACACTACGGTCTATTGACCGTGTGAAGTTATCCTCTAAGATCCCAGCCTCTATACCGCGCGCACGGCGGATTGTTTGCGGGTCTATACTGACCAATTGGGGTGACCAATAAAATCGAAATTTTGAGGATTCTTTTGTTTATGTCTTGCAGACCATAATATATAGGTATATATTTTTATTAATAATTGTTATAGGCGTTGTTGTATAATATATGTTGTAATGTAAATTATTATTTTTGATCATGAATCCGTCATACAATTGATTTGAAGAAATTACACCAGGTTTATACCAAAATGATAATAGAAAATGGAAAGTCTCTATATTGACATATTGTTTCGTCTATTTATTTATTATTTTTACCTTTTACGCTCCTATCTCGATATGCCAATTTTAGAGGCTGGGTCAATAAAAAAATTATGCAACATATTTTTTTAAATTTTTTTACTGATCTTGGTGCAAAACATATTAGTGCACCAGATGCCCAAAGGAAATTGTAATATTTTGATTATAAGTATTTTTTTTTTCGGCGACCAAGTCGAACAAATTTCATTATTATAATTTTTTACCATGGATCCGTTATACAATTGATTTGAAAAAATTACACCATGTTTATAACAAAATGACAATAGAAAATAAAGTCTCTATCTTGACATATTTTTCCTTCAATTTATTTTTTATTTTTAACTTTTCCGCTCCTATCTCGATTTTAGTGGCTGGGTCGATAAATAAATTATGCTATATATTTTGTTTAATTTTTTTTATTGATCTTAGTGCAGAATATATCAGTGCACTAGATGCCCAAAGGAAATTGTAAAATTTTGATTATAAGTATTTTTTTTTTCGGCGACCAAGTCGAACAAATTTAATTATTATTATTTTTACCATCAATCCGTCATACAATTGATTTGAAAAAATTACACAATGTTTATAATAAAATGGCAATAGAGAATGGAAAGTATCTATCTTGGCATATTTTCCTTCTATTTATTTTTTATTTTTAACTTTTACGCTCCTATCCCGATGTGCCGATTTTAGAGGCTTGGTCGATATAAAAATTATGCAACATATTTTTAAATTTTTTTTACTGATCCTAATGCAAAACATATCAGTGCACTAGATGCCCGAAGGAAATTGGAAAATTTTGATTATAAGTATTTTTTTTCGGCGACCAAGTCGAACATATTTCATTATTATTATTTTTTACCATGGATCCATGATACAATTGATTTGAAAAAATCACACAATGTTTATAACAAAATGACAGTAGAAATTGGAAAGTTTCTATCTTGGCATGTTTTTTCTTCTATTTATTTTTTATATTTAACTTTTACGCTCCTATCTCGATTTTAGTGGTTAGGTCGATAAAAAAATTATGCTATATATTTTGTTTAATTCTTTTACTGATCTTAGCGCAGGACATATCAGTGCACTAGATACCCAAAGGAAATTGGATAATTTTTGTTTATTTTTTTTTCGGCAACCAAGTCTAACAAATTTCATTATTATTATTTTTTACCATGGATCCGTCATACAATTGATTTGAAACAATTACACAATGTTTATAACAAAATGATAATAGAAAATGAAAAGTCTCTAATATGGCATATGATTCCTTCTAGTTATTTTTTATTTTTAACTTTTACGCTCCTATCTCGATATGCCGATTTTAGAGGCTGTGCCAACAAAAAAATTATGCAATATACCTTGTTAAATACATTCCTAGAAAATTATTTCAATTTCTCTGATTATGTTCTACATCTTATTTGAATAACTGAGATATTATTCATGTAAAATGTACATTAAACATATCTCGCAATTTCACCGAATGAGAATGATCATTGAATCCGAGAAATATAATTGAAGGAGAGGAATATCATTATATAAAATAACTATAATTGAATGAGAGTTATATCATTGAATTCGAAAAACATGATTAAATGATTGGTTGATGGTTCATCATTCAGAAATATCATTAAATGAACGTAATATCACTCAAACAGAGTTATACCATTAAATCAGAGGAACCTGATACTCTGTTTAGAGAAAACTTATTGAATCAGATACTCCTCAGTGGACCTGAGAAACATCACTAATTTAGAGAAACATCATTGAATGACAGAACATATCATTTAATCATGGAATAAAGAAGTGATAGTAATATCACTAAGTGACAGTTATAATATTGATTCCAAGAAATATGATTGGATTGATATATAATTGAAGCAGAGAAAAATCATTGAATCAGAGAAATGTTTTAGAATCAGAGAAGGTATATCATTCACTGAGAGTTATATCATTGAATCAGAGAAATGTAATTGAATGAAAGGAATATCATTGCACCACAGAAATGTAATTGAACCATACAAATATCATTGAATGAGAGGAATATTATTGAATAAAAGACCTGAGAGTAATAGCACGTAATCAGGAAAACATCATTAATTCAGAGAAATATCATTGAATGAGAGAAATATCATTGAATGAGAGAAATATCATTAACTCAAGAAAATATCATTGAATGAGAGTAAATCACGGAATACGGCTTATATCACTGACAGAGAAATATTAATGAATCAAAGGAACATTATTGAGTCAGAAAAATATCATTGAATGAGAGGAATAGCATTGAATAAGAGAAACTCGAGAAAAAAATCGAGGAATATTATTAAATCAAAGAAGTGAGACTAATACCACTGAGTGAGAGTCACAAATTGATTCAGAGAAACATCATTAGATCAAAGAGATATCCTTTATAGAATATCGTTAAATCAAATAAATATCACAGAATGAGAGTTATATCATTCAATTACATAAATCTTATTGAACGACAGTTATATCATTGAATTAGAGAAATATCACTGTATCAGAGAAATATCATTAAATCAAGGAAATATCATAGAATTAGAGAAACATCATTGAATCTGAGAAACATCACTGTATTAGAGAAATATAATTAAAAGAGAGAAATATCATTAAATCAAATAAATATCATTGGATGAGAGGAATAGCAACAGAATTGAAGGCGAGGATCATCATTGAATCAAAGAACTGAGAGTAATATCACTGAATGGTTGTTATTCAATCCGAGAAACATGATTGGATCTAAGAAATATCACTGAATAATATGAATATCATTGAATCAAAGAAGTAAGAGTTTTTTATCCGTTTTTTCTTGCTCCCCTATATTCCCTATAAAAGATTGGCAGTTTACTGTCAGGGCGGGATTCTGAACTTTTTGTTCGATCCATCTGGGGCCGTACTAAACCCAGCAGGATTTGCGAGTTGGCAGAGAGTTAGGGATACTGGGTGTGATTGGAAGTGGGGCGAAGGGCCTGACTCCTCCTGTGCAGGAGATTTGGAGCGAGTCAGTAGCTAACGCTGGGCAGGTTCGCCAGGACCTGTAGCAGCCTGTCCTTCACCAGGGCCGTGGAGGAGTGCTGCTCGCTACCCTGAGATTAATATTACTAAATGAGAGTTTATATCATTGAATCAGAGAAACATCATTGGATCAAACAATATGGTCAATCATTAAATGAAGTAAATACCATTAAAGGAAAGGAAGGAGAATCATCATTGGGGCATAGAAATATCATTTAATGAAAGGAATATAATTTAATTAATTAAATACTATTGATCAGAGTTTATCATTGAATTGTAGAAACATCATTGAATCAGAGAACCATCATTGTATCAGGGAAATTCATTGCCTGATACCTGATACACTGATATATTATGAATAAGGATCAGCAAGAACATGAAACAAAACATATTGCATACTTTTCTTTATCGCCCAGATAATTGAATCAGAGAAACACATTGAATGATAGAAATATCAAAGAAATATCGTTGAATTAAAGTAATATTACTAAAAGAGTTATATCATTGAATTAGAGCAATATTAGATCTGAGAAATATCATTGAGAGGGATATCATAAAATAAAATAAATATCATTGTATAAGAGTTATATCATTGAATCAAAGAAATAACACTGCATCACAGAAATATCATTGCCTGATACCTGATACAATGATATGTTATGAATTAGGATCAGTAAGAACATGAAACAAAACATATTGCATACTTTTTTTATCGCCAAAAAAAAAATAGTTGTAATCAAAATTTTCTAATTTCCATCGGGCATCTGGTGCACTGATATATTCTGCACTAAGATCAGTAAAAAAATTAAACAAAATATGTTGCATAACTTTTTTATCGACCCAGCCACTAAAATCGAGATAGGAGCGTAAATGTTAAAAATAAAAAATATATAGAAGGAACAATATGCCAAGATATAGACTTTCCATTTTCTATTGTCATTTTGTTATATTATAAACCTTGTGTAATTTTTTTCAAACCAATTGTATGACGGATCCATGGTAAAAATAATAATAATAAAATTTGTTATACTTGGTCGCCGAAAAATAAAAAATCCAATTTTCTTCGGGCATTTGGTGCACTGATATGTTCTGTATTACGATCAGGAAAACAAAATATGTTGCATAATTTCTTTATCGACCCAGCCACTAAAATCGAGATAGGAGCGTGAAAATTAAAAATTAAAAATAAATAGGAGGACAAATATGCCAAGATAGAGACTTCCATTTTCTATATTATTTTGTTATAAACATAATGTAATTTTTTCAAATCAATTGTATGATGGATCCATGGTAAACAATAATAATATTGAAATTTGTTAGACTTGGTCGCCGAATTTATTTTCCAATTTCCTTCGGGCATCTGGTGCACTGATATGTTCTGCATTGGGACAAGTAAAAAAATTAAACAAAATACGTTGCATAATTTTTTTATCGATCCTGCCTCTAAAATCGGCATATCGAGATAGGAGCATAAAAGTTTAAAAAATAAATAGAAGGAACAATATGCCAAGATAGAGACTTTCTATTGTCATTTTGTCATAAACCTTGAGAAAGTTTTTCAAATCAATTGTATGACGGATCCATGGTAAAAAATAATAATAATGAAATTTGTTACGACTTGGTCGCCGAAAAAATAAAATAAAATTTTTCCAATTTCCTTCGGTCATCTGGTGCACTGATATATTCTGCACTAAGATCAGTAGAAAAAATAAACAAAATATGTTCCACAATTTTTTTTCCGACTCACGAAGAGAATCGAGATATGAGTGAAAAAGTTAAAAATAAAAAATAAATAGAAGGAAAAATAGGCCAAGATAGAGACTTTCAATTTTCTATTATCATTTTATTGTAAACATTGTGTAATGTTTTAAAATCAATTATATGACGGATTCAAGATCAAAAATTATAATTTACTTTACAACATATATTATACTACAACGCCTATAAAAATTATTAATAAAAATATATAACTATATATTATGGTCTGCAAGACATAAACAAAAGAATTCTCAAAGTTTTGATTTTATTGATCACCCCAATTGGTCAGTATAGACCCGCAAACAATCCGCCGTGCGCGCGGTATAGAGGCTGGGATCTTAAAGGTTAATTGACACCGGTCTATTAAAGAATCTATGATATCAACATTTCTTAGTTCCTTTTCAATTTTGTTGACGATTTTACCTGAGATTCTAAACAGTCGTCTGCCATCAGAAATTTTTCTATATATTCTCATTCTTCTGTGTATTTAGCTAATACAGCTATCTATATATCAGTTTCTTTTAGCGACCGACTATACTGTCCGTATCTAAGATAGCTGGTATGCTACTGCGGGATATTTGTTGTAATTTTTACGTCGTTAGTGTGTAAGTAGCAGGGCAAGTGCTACGTTACCGATAGGACCAACAACTTAAAGTTTCTTCCGAAGCACCGTGGAATGCAGATGCTTCAACTAGTGCCGCTTTCGTTTATCGCTCGAAAGCTGCTCTGGACTGTCTCGTATTGGATTGTCCATGCGAGCCGCTCCTGGAACGTACGATTTTACTTCGTTCCCTAGCGCGTTTTTTTACTTCATGTTAAAACCCATGTCAATGTGTGTATAATGTTCTATTATAGACATTATATATGATACTATTTTCCAAGAATATTTCAGTTGTGACGATCAAGCGTTCTTTTATCGTGACGAGTAGCTTCCACCTCACAACAATAGGAGTGTGGACCTAACCACATGGCAGGAAACCGCAGAGGACCGCCCTAGATGGAGACAAGTGGTGAAGGCAGTCAAAACCCACCCTGGGTTGTAGCGCTAGGGAGAAGAAGAGTAGCTTCTATGCGAATTATTCGAGGCAGCTAGAAACCATAAACGAAAGGAGCTTACGCTTACTTAGGATTCATGGAACGCAACACCGAGATTGAACTCGAGTCCGCTGCGTTACATTGTTTTATCGCTCGCCTATGCCAATACATATTTTATTAATTAAAACAAGACTGTTGAATTTTAAGAAAATAAATAATAAAATTATACATAGTTGATTAAGCTGTTAACATAAAATTAACTGAATCATTAATGCCAACCGTTGGCGGGCGGGCAAGTTCCTTAAAAGTCTTTAATAAAATAACTCGGTTTTTCCGGAGGCTTTAATATGCTTAACATATTTAATTAAGAGAGCAAAAGTGCAGGGATTAAATTACATTAAAGTTAAGCCGGAAACGGGCAAACTTAATTTTCGCCATCCGTGGCGGCTGGTTAACAAAATAAAATGCTGCGAATTAGGAATACACAGAGGAACGCAAAATTATGTTAGTGAAATGAGTAACAGTGAAACAATTACATACTGCTGCAGAATTGTTCTAAACTTAATTTTGTATACTAAAAACATTGACCCCCTATGAGCAATTTGAATTGTAATTAAAACCGGAATTTGTATATATGTATAATAAAAACAGTAGATGTTGCTAATTATCAATCAATCGTAGCAGTAATCAGTTGAGCAGTAATGGTATTTACTAGCGGGATACCCCGTTGTGTTGATTATGTATAGAATAGAGGTAATAAATAATCCACTGTATGGAATCCACAGTAATTAAAATTGAAAATAATTTTATATAGTGCTGTAATTTTGCACTATTTAAAATTATTTTCAATTTTAATTACAGTGGATGCCATGCAGTGGATTATTTAATACAATACAAAGAGAATCAAATTTTTAAAATGAATCGTATATAACACAGGACAACAAAATAAAATCATTGTTTTGGTGCTGGAAAAGTACTAGAAGATTTAGCGTTATTTCCTGTATTTATTTTTTTAATACATAACTTTTTTAATAAAGAAGAGTATTATTTTATTTCTTTCTTTCATAAACAAATGAATAAGTAATTGTACCATGTAATTCGGATTTGTTTATGAAAGAAAGAAATATAGTCCATCTTCGTTACTACGTTATGTTACTACTTTTCATGGGCAGATGGTAGAAACTCGACATTTCCAGAAGACTTTTTTTAAATTTTTGATTAAGACTGGTCTAACAGACCAACCATTAATTTCCAGAAGATGTTATGTTTTTTACGTGTTTTGTTTAATAATAATAATTATAATAAATGCATTTATTTCTAAAAAGATACAATATTAATATAACCAAAGTGTAAAAATCTCTTTGCTTATATTAATATTCTATCTTTTTAGAAATTAAGTCATTTATTATTATTTTCTGTTTATTCTACTTGGTGGGTTTTTCAAATCGTACACTAAGATGAAAAATTTAACTTAAATGTAACAAAAAGAAATAGAGATAAATTCATTTTAAAGATTCCAATAGCCAGTAGTGTTACCATTGAGTATAATGTTATCAATTTTTTTTAAATACTAATTTGGTTTATTTCAAACGCAAAAAAGGATTAAAAGAGCGTTAAAATATACAAAAATCAAAACCTGAAAATTCATTGTGACACTTGTCATCTCATTATGAGATGACAAGTGTCGTTTTATCATTCGGTATATCCTACAAGAACGATACGGTTATATTTTTTTGGAGAATTGTTTACAGATTATTTTATGATTATTTGTTATTATTATTAATTGGTTTAAAACACATATCTATCAATGCCCTTTGAACGACTAATTAACTAGTAATCTTCCCTTTCTAATCACATTTCGTAATGCATACAAATAAGTAATTTTTTTCCAGTCATTGCTGAGTAACAACAGTGCTCTTGACACTTCATTAAAACATTTCTGTGTAAAGTTTTCGATTATCTTATGAATTATTTATTATTTCGAGCGACCGAGGGGGAACAAAAAAAACGAACCAAACACGACGAGGATTTTATATCCAGGGCCGATGTAAATAAACGCGGATGATTGATCACGCGCACAGACCCCTCGAGATTCCGAAGGTGTCGCCCGGCTTTGCATTTGTCATTGTCAACGTTAATATTGGCGTTGCAGGCACCAATTACTAGATACTTAACCCGAGGTCCGCTCCACAGGAATGTGGAAAACACGCAGATGTAATAAGAGTCATCAAAAATATGCTCGAATTGGTCTTAATGTGATAATAAATGGTGGTGGATTGATTTAATTTTCATACTTTTCTGCATAAATACTGTGATTACAGACATTTTTATTTTTTATTTTATTATATGTTTTTACTTGTGGAGAAAGTTGCTTAATATTAGGTAAATATTGTAATTTCTCACCCAACTCAGTGGCCTAGTGTTATTTATTTTTATTTTTATACTTTTATATTTATAAATTCATTCATTATTATTAGTTCCTTCGGTGTACAGGAAAATATCCACAGAAGGAACTAATAATAATGAATTAATTTATAAATATAAAAGTATAAAAAGAAAAACAAATATAAAAGAGGGGCGGTCGTGGCGCAGGCGACGGTCTGAAGCCACTGCGTTCGCGCCGTCACCGGTTTGAATCCGGTATTAATAGATCCCATTTTTCATTCGAAATTTGGGTCTATTAATCCATGGATGTTGTGTCTGTCTTTAGTGTAGTCTGTGGTTTCGTCTAATAGTGATTATATATACAGAGTTTATAAACTTAATAATACATAGTTTACTGGCTAGTGTGATCAATAGATTAAGGCCAACAAATCAAACAAAACAAAAATTTAAAAGAATATACCGAATAAGATATTTAAAGATAACTATGCCAATGTCAGTTATACGTTTTTTATATGTGATAAGGTGTCGTTGTGTATATCACAATAATGTGATATATTACTAAAAGTTCTGCACAAGTTTGTAATGGTCAACGGTTCGGAAATAAAATGTTATTATTATTATATTATTATTATTATTATTATTATATTAACAACTTAAAAGTATGGTAAGAAGTTCGAAAACATAGTATGTTAGATTATAAAAAAAATTATAAAAATTCCTAATATTCCTAATATTCCCACAACATTGTAGTTCTCTATCGTATATCAAACTATGGACAAACTAAGTCCGCTCAGTAATCATCACTGTCGATTATCGTCAGCCTGTTTTCGGTTAATTAAAGCGCTCGCAAAGGCATAATAATCGCCCCCCACGCCCTTAAGTGGTCTACAGAGGGAGATTGGGCGGCCGGCGAAATCACGAGCGCATAATTATGAGTATTAGATCTAATGTCGGCGAGGCGCTTCTCCATCTGGGGGGGTTGACAAAGGGTGTTAATTACTGGCGGCAATTAGTCCGCGCGCGCCGACGCCGCCCACCCGATATCTGTCGTCATCGCAAAAGTTTTCAGCGCTGCCCTCACTCACAGTCTATAGTTCGCATCATCAATTTCCCGAAATTGACGAGATTGATGAACCGCTTTAATAACGGCTATAATTATGATTAATATTATTTGGGGAGGTGGGGAAATGAAGGTTTTTTATTTAACGCAGTATTAAAATTTTCAAGATTTCACAGATATTTTCACTAATATGATTTAAGATGTCACAGATATGAGATAGTCACAGACATGAGATAGTCACAAATATGAGACAGTTATAGTAATATGTGATAGTTATGAAGATTCAGTGCTGGGATGCCTGATATTAAAAATCATATTCAGATTTTAATTTCAAATACACTACTCAAAATAATTGTTCCCCTAATTATTTTGAGCAGTGTAGTCTTCGGTCGTTAGCCCATTGTGGTATGTAAGGAAATTTAAATGTTATGTATCACAATAATATAAATATTTTTATTATTATTATTAATAATTCATGAATGTGTTAATGTGTAATTAATTATTTTACATTAATTTATCATATTCCTGACTTGTGTAAGATATTTTCATAAACAACAATTTTTATTATTCTATTCTAATATATAACTCGCAAATCAGGAAACCTAAAAGTTATTCAATTAGTTAAATTAATTATAAATAGTATATTAATGAAAACTGATTGCTCTCAATGGAAAACTAAAACTCTATAATAGAAATGAATAAACTAGTGCTTTTTAATAACTGATAAACTACATACAGCGCAAAATGTAACTCATATCCCGAAAAACCATTATTTCCCCCAATCCTCATTCAGTTTTTAATCGCCAAATTTATTATTAATTAAATGCGGATTCACAATTAACGTTTTTGTGCGTGAAATCCTGGCCGCGGCCGCCCGGACGTTAATCAAATTGCGGACGCATGACGTTAATAATAATAATGGCGGTGAATAGCTTTTCAAAGTTTAATTACAGCCTATTAATGTGGGGTTTTGTAAAATAACTGCACTCGAGCGGGGGGTGGCGGCGGATAATGTCGGTCGGTCGGCGGGCGGCGGTTCAAGTGAGCGGTCGGAGTTTTGTAAATTAGCATTGTATTAAATTCCGCGCGTTCTTACTTTGTGTACAAAGTGGATGGGCGGCGGCTGCCCAAAATCAACATGATATGAAATTTTTGCGCTGCGAGCCGTGAAATGGGAAACGCGCAATGGGCTGTGTTTAGTGTTTGGTCGATTGCTCTTTGTTTTGAAATTATTTCGGAACGAAAAAAGGCACATAATAGATATATGTATTTTTTTAAACCTCATGAGGGCATTCCTCTAAATAATTGTAATTACCGTATATATCTTTTTACAGCCAAAATGCACCCTTGAAGAGAATGTTTTGAAAAGGAGGAATAGAGAATATTCATGTATTCAAAATGTCATCCTTTACTTCACCAACTAGTATATTACCTAAATTAATTTAGAAAAAAATCAATTTAAATAACTGCTATCAGTGCACTTCTCTATCTGGCTTTTCATCGTGCTTTCGTCACATGTCTAGTTGTCCTTCATGTATTTCAGTATTATAAAATGTACAATTTCACGCTTGTTAATGACGATGTCGTTGTTGTGGAAAGACGGATGGAAGGAACAGGACGTGCGGATTACTCCCAGTTTTCCCCCGATTTAGCGCCATGCGCCCGCGAATCTGGCTGCGCTTCAAGAACTCAGGCGTGAAATGCTGCCGCAGCGGAACCCCGGAGGGTGCGAATTTGTCAGCACATTTTTCGACTTAAATATTCGACTTAAATATAGCCACAAAATCGTTTTTATTTATTTTGGTCAGAATTTCGCTACTGACTTACTTATACCGGAGTGAAGATATCCATTTTCTATAATTCCGGCGGCCGCGCGGGGTCGCAACGCGGATTATGATTCTCCAGTAGTGGAGCATTAAAAAAAATTGATTTTTGGTAGAATTGTTTACACATGTCTTGGTAACCATAATATGAGAGTAAAAAAAAATTAAGTTGATTTAGTTAGTTTTATTGAATACAATTTGCAAGAAAACATTTTGTAATTTTTAGCAGCCTAGCCCACAAAGATTTTTTCAAAATTTTCATGTTTTGTTTAGAATTTAATAGTAATCATTAAACATATTTTTTTAAAGATGCGCAGGCATTAGTTTTTTTTAATTAATTTTGAACCTAAACTTGTTAGTATACGGCGTGCTAAAAAATCAATAAAATCGATTAGAACCTAAGGAATGTGTTTATATTTTCTGTAATGATTAACACTTACAAGGTCAGCATATGTTGGAATAAAAAATTAAAAAATTACGCCCTACTATTTTTTGGCGGCAGTGAAAGTCAAAATGATTCAATTTTCCATCCTAACCCACGGAGAATTTTTTTCAAATTTTCACCATTTGTTGCTAACCCAATAGTGATTACGAAAAGTTTTTTTTAGATACGCGGGGATACAATTTTTTTTTTATATCGATTTTTAATTAATTAAACCATATAGCTTGATGGTTAATTACAGGTGCATTTGAATACAAACCTTTGTTTGAATAAAACCATATTGTTGCTAAAACATGGCTTTAGTAGTTTCTAAAAAGTACTATTGTAAAAAATGAAAGCAAGTATTTTTAGAAGCTGTCAAAGTTAACCCAAAATCTATGGTTTTACTTTATTGCTGAAGGAATTACGAATTATTTAGCAATACTATTTTTATTTAAATTATTGTATATTGTTTCTAATTCATTAGGTCAACATGGGGTAAAATCAAAAATCCAAAAATGACGCTCAATAAGATTTTGACGGCGGTCAAAGTCAAAATTATTTAATTTTCCATCCTAGCCCACGGAGAATTTTTTTCAAATTTTTACCATTTGTTGCTAACCCAATAGTGATTACAAAAACAATTTTTTTAGATACCTTGTAAGTGTTAATCAGTACAGAAAATATAAACACATTCCTTAGGTTCTAATCGATTTTATTGAATTTTTAGCACGCCGAATACTAACAAGTTTTGGTTCAAAATTAATTAAAAAAAAAACTAAAGCCTGCGCATCTTTAAAAAAATATGTTTAATGATTACTATTAAATTCTAAACAAAACATGAACATCTTGAAAAAATCTTCGTGGGCTAGGCTGCTAAAAATTACAAAATGTTTTCTTGCAAATTTTATTCAATAACAACTAACCAAATCAACTTAATTTTTTTTACTCTTATATTATGGTTACCAAGACATGTGTAAACAATTGTACCAAAAATCAATTTTTTTTAATGCTCCACTACTGGAGAATCATAATCCGCGTTGCGACCCCTCGCGGCCGCCAGAATTATAGAAAATGGATATCTTCACTCCGGTCTTACTTATTGTCTCAACTGCTTACAATAAATCGCCTGATAATTCCAATAATGCGATGATATCTTAAGTGACATTCACAATAAACGTGGTAGGGGTAATGTAGCAATCAAGCAAAGTAGCAACCAAATCTTCCAGAGACTAATATGGAAGAATAAACACGTATGCAAAGAAAAACTTCCAAAACGACAAACTGGGGTATGGGGTGATGAGTAAACACATATGGGAACTAGAAAAAATGCCAGCAGAATAGAAATTGGGTATAATTACCGCAGAAAGGCGAAATGTCTAACTGACGAGGTATAATGCTTCTACCAAAAACAAATAAAGTGCTCGCGAATATACTGCACTCTCAGCAAACCATAGAAAGGATATTAAGATCACACCAAGCAGGATTCAGATTACATAAATCATGTGTAGAACAAATACTGAAAATAATAAAAGGCACCTTACACGGTCAATAATACTGTCAATCCTAGTACTGTCAGTATTTGCTTCAATCCTCCTTTTATATTTATCAAGTAATCAATTATCCGGATAAATATCAGTATTCTCTTCATTTCATCGTTACTATACCTTACACGATAAATAATACTGTTAATATTTTAGAATAATGAACATTTTAAACATATTATTGTACAGTAATGCTGTCATTATTCTAAAAATTGACAGTATTATTGATCCTGTAAGGTGACTTTAAGAAAGATAGGTATGTTAGATATCAAGCTGCTTGGTATTCTTCCAATAGTAAATATATTTTATAAGTGTGATCATTTCAGCGCCTTTATATTTCAGCATCTTCTTTTCGATTTCATCAGGTATTCCATATCTGTAAAAAAAAAATTGCTCCTAGTATTTTTACTTTATTCTCCTCATATCTGCGTTTTATTGAATGCTCTCCTCAACGTACCTTTCCTGCATTGCTTCAGTTTTCGGAGCAGCGTTGCTTTCTTGTGTATGCAGGTATTGTGATGCACTTTTTAATAATAAGTTCACTTTATAAAATTTATAACGATTTTAACCGTAAAGCCGGAGTTTTTGCGGAGCACGTGTTTACAGAATGAATGTCGTTTCTCTTGTCGCTTCAGTCGGTTTTATTATTCAGGTATACTCTATTTTTCAGTTCCTTTTCTTCTGGTGTGAACCATGGTGTTGTGTTATTGTTGATTTTCCTGTTTTCCACGTTACCTCGATTGTGGAGCGTTGTTAGTTAAATTGGACTTGAAGCTAGCTAATATAATACATAATTCGCTTTATTTAGCCTACACCGAAAGGTAAAAGGCAATTGATAATATATATAAGTCGCTTTATAAGTATGTTTAATAAATAAATATATATGTCATTATTTTCAACTAACTCTGAATGGAGGCTTACCTTGTTTTAAAACCGTAAATATATCAGGTAATTTAAGTCTGCAGTACTTGCATATTAATTACAAATAACATCATAATAATGTAGTAAATAAGACATTGGTTTAAATTAATGCTCTACCAATTACACTCCCGTTTCCTCAACAATTTTTTACTATTAAATCTGAAGCACTCACCGTTTGTGTATGAATGCAAATTAATATGGTAATGCGGCGTGAGTTGCCGTGCGTGTCCGCAATACATCACGCTTTATTACAGTTCCACGACGTTTAAGTTTAAATAGAGTAAACGCCACGACGCAAAATAAATCACAATGTCTGTGAATATTTTCAATATGCCCCGAAAACTTTTTCCGGCCGCATGGCGTGCCACCGGCGAATAAAACCCACCCGCGCACCACTACAACAACATCAACAATTCAATTATAAGACGTAAAAACGGCCCCCTTGGAGTGACCGACATTATCCATCAAGGACGCCGGACATAAAGTTTAAGGGGCGACAATTAAACAGCCGCCGCCTTCAGCAACAGCGGTTGCGATATAAATCGACCGGAATTTATCAGATCGCATTTCGCTGTAATATACGATTAAGATCAATAACATATTACGGCCGCCGCCGCCCCCCGTTTTATTGACAAACTTATGGGGCCACATTTATTACCTCGGGCCGGCCAGTTTAAGTGCGAACTCAATTTGTGGGCCACCTTTGCAAGAAGAAAAAAAATTAACGAGCCTGGGGGGGCGGCGAGTGGTGGTGCTTACCTGCCCGCCGGGCAGCGGTTATGATTGATTCGCTTCGATTGCGACCTAATTAGGCTGGCAATGGGTGTGATTAATAATATTAATTCGTCATTAAGGCTGTCGGTGATTAAATTATTGCTCTTAGATGGAGGAAGGCTTAATAATTATTTAATAATACCCGGAATTCATGATTATGAGGCTTGGGTTTTAGTGAGGCGTTAAATTGTATGTGTTTTAGGGTAAATTGATTTTGATTGAGTTGGGTAATTAATTGTATGCATATGTGATGATTTATTGTCTTCAAATTACATGAAATAAACGCGTAATATAATTTTAGTCATATGCATTTGAAAAATTAATGAATTAATGTATAACTTTGATTGATTGATGTAGTATTAAATAATAATAAATATATTTAAGTAAATTATATAACAAATATAAATTAAATTGAAATTAATTGGAAACATGCACATACATAATATTATTGATTTTGTATGTTGAAAAAAAAAACTTCTATCTTACGAGGATTGCTATTTAGCATAGAATATCAATAATATTATGTATGTGAATGTTTCCAATTAATTTCAATTTAATTTATATTTGTTATATAATTTACTTTTCGTTTTAGATAAGACAATTTTTTAGCTCAAAAGTTGTTCAAGAAATGAATTCATATATCATCCTCCGATACAATTTGTCCTTGATAAATAGAAAGCGTTATATTTTTCCATTCGATCTACCATTCAATTCAATATTTCAAATAATTTGCTGTATGATACGAGACAATTTAAATTGTCTCGCATCCTGACTAAAGGTCGTTTTAGACTAGACAATTTCTTGACGGTATGATTCTTTTAAAAACATTTTTAAGCATTGACTAAAATGTTATACTTCTAAATCGATGATTTATTTGAACCGGTTTTTGTGACTTCCTTAAATCATCGATTTAGAAGTACATTTTAGTCATTGCATAAAAATGTTTTTAAAAGAATCATACCGTAAGAAAAATGTTTCGTTCCATCGTTATCGTTTTCATTTATGTAGTAAACATCGTTTTTTATCTGTTTCCCTTAGTGAATTGAGAAGATTAATAACTTCTTTACCCTCGCCTGCATGCTAAACACCTCGTTGATCTGTTTTAAATGTAAATTCCCTTGCGCTTGGTCCCGCGAGAGGGGCGATCGCAATGAATTAATCCATTCGCAACATGTTTATTAACTCTTCTTCTGTCTGCGCAATTAATTGAAACGAAAAAAACACCCCCCATCAATGCATACGGCGCGCAGTCGTTAGCCGTGGCGGTGATTGATAACCCGTCGATGATGAGTTTTTCTTCAGTCCGGTGGCACGCATAATTTACGTGCGGAAAAGTAAAACGACTGCTCGTGCGTGGACGTGAAGATTGATTTTCGAGCAGCTACTTTAAATGCAAATTCCGCGAACGCGCGGGGTCGCAAAAAGTCGCTGGCGATTAATATTAATGGGCTAAAGTATTTATTCGTACGTACAATTACTGGGAACAGCTATTAACAACGGCTGGAAATGGTAATTAAATAATATACTTGGATAGTCACTAAAAATTACAACAAGAAAATATTAGATTTGAGCTCGATGGAAAAGGTCGTTTTAGACAAGACAATTTCTTGAATCAAAAATTGTTGTAAGAAATGAATTAATATATTGAACAAGAAATTGTCTTGTTTACTTGATACATTTGTATGAAACGAAACAATTTTTGGAATAAGAGTGGGTCCGCGAGCATGCAGCTCCGCATAAAAAGTGTCATAGAAAAAATAGAACGCATTTTATTTTCCATTCAATCTACAATACAATTCATTATTTCAAACAATTTGCTGTATAAAGGTCGTTTTAGACAAGGCAATTTCTTAGCTCAAAAGTTGTTCAAGAAATGAATTCATATATCCTCCTCCCATAGAATTTGTCCTTTACAAATAGAACACGTTATATTTTTCCATTTAATCTACCATCCAATTCAATAATTCAAATAATTTGCTGTATGATACGAGATAATTTAGATTGTCTCGCATCTTGAGTAACTTTTAAGTCAAGAAATTGTCTTGTCTAAAACGATCTTAATACGAAACAATTTAGATGGACTTATAACTTTTGGTTAAAGAAATTGTCTTGTCTAAAACGAGCTTTAGTTTTTGACGAAAATTACTTGTTAATATTTATACATATAAATGGTTTAGAAAGTGAATTATTTTCGCAGCTACTGGCATTATTTAATAGCCAGCGGATTGTACGAAAATTAAGTAATTATTTTCAACTTAAGGGCGTTGATATGGGTGCAAATTCTGAAAAGGGTATATAGAAAATATACATGGAATTGGCAAATCCTTTCTTATTTATAATATCAGCAACCCTTCTTTTGATACCTCATTTATATTAGTAACTATTCAATAAAGTATTTCGTTATTCGTGAATTTTTGTAAAATTCCCGTGGTAGAGGAAATAAAAGCAATTGCATAGGTCAGAGGTCGGTTCGTAGCAAACACCTGTCTTGTAAGGTGGATGCCTACCATCTAATGGAGGTGACGGAGTCATGGGTGTCTTCCGAAGATTCCACCTTACAAGACAAAAAAAGGCCAGAGGTCAACTAAGCTTTTTGGCCTAATAAATAATTTCCTCTCGAGAGCCAAACATTTTTGACTTGTATTATACATGTATTATTTAAATTTCCATTATATTTCTAAAGAGCCGCACATAAGTGTCCATAAATTTTTATTTAAATATAAATATGATTTTGTATGAATATGTAAATATTTAAAAAAAACCTCAATGGATATTTTTTAAACTTAGATAAGGCAATTAATTACCAATATATTATTAGTCTTTTAAAGTCAAAATTTGGGGGGTTGCTAGTTTTCGGGCTATTTTATCTATTTGCCTTTTACCTTTCAATGTAGGCTATTACATTTACATTATATTTTACCATTTGTGGTTGTTGTTTATATATTTGTTAATTCTCTCCACTCTTTTCTGTTCTTTGCCAGTTCTCTTGCTTGTTTTTACTGTATTTCCTTTCTTGATTATTGTTTCCTCTATTCTGCTGTCCCACTCATTTCTTGGTCTACCTCATCTTCTTTTATTTCCAGTTCTTACCTCCCATACATATAATTAAATAAATAAATAATCAATTAACAACAAATAGAATTAATTCCCTGATATACTGACAATTATTAAAAATTATGAGCATAGAAAATATCAATATTCAATTACCGTTTACTGATAACAAATAAATCTTGTATCCAATTGTAGCGATTTACATTGCAGTGGCCATTATTTATTTTATGTATTTCTGTACAAATTGAAATAGGGATTTCGTCCATGCAGATAAGCGCCCGTTGCAGTCGCAGCACATTATTATCCGTGCGATCAAAATTTCGCGCTCATGCACGTTGTCTCCCCCGGCGGACGTTGTCCGATCGGATGGATTTCCGATAAAATCCACGCTCCATTTTACCGTGACGGAATATTGTTGATGCTTGGCCAACGAAAATACGGACGGAGGCGGCAGCGCCCAGCCAACTATCACTATATCAATAATAATATTACCGTGTTGAAAATAATGAGAAATGAATTGAGTGAGTTTTATCAAAGTACCTACATCATTTTACAGTATTGTAATAATACAAGTGTACAGGAATTGATGCATATACGAGGGAAGTTTTCGTATATTATATATCTAGATATGAACATTAGGAGGAGAAACACAGTTCTATTTTTCAGATATATATATATATATATATATATATATATGAACATTAGGAGGAGAAAGACAACTCTATTTTTCAACGTAAGATCCGTTAACAGTACTATACTTATTTCAATGTTTTTCTAATGACTTCGAAAACTGCTAATTCTGCAAAATATGACTCTACAGCGCTTTCAGTCATGTATGGGATGTGCCAGATACACAAAATCCAAGTTTTCGACCTCGGCAGCCCTCTGGAATACTTTTATGTGTTTTGTATCTCAAAAACTGCTCAATTTTTGCATTTTTTCGATTTATTTCCATTTGGCTATGAATGAGCACGTTTTCGACAAAGACCGTTCTATGCATTTTTAAAGTAGATTCACATCTCTACAATTTGAGACTAAGATGGGCATGATAGCCCTAATAGTTTCCGCATTACAGCTTTTCAAAGTTTGGCAAAATCTCTAAACTTGAAAACTCTATGCTAATTTTCATGTTTCATCATATACAACTATCTTCAATAACCTGTCTAACATGAGTCACTGAAGTAAACAATTATTCAATTTAACATTTTGAATGAGGTGGTCGAGGATGGGGAAAGGTGGGATGGGTGACCAACCAAATGACTAAAGTTGACCTTTAGCTCTGATCGTTTTGTTGCGTCAGCTTTCGAAGTTGATCAAAGCAGCTGTTAAAGTAGGAGGCTCAGATGTGACAAGACGAACAAGGGCTTCTACTGAGAAGTTAAACTTCAGACAACAGTATTTTCTATGTGGAGGATTTTTGCAATATGAACTCACAAACAACTGAACAGCATGTAGAAATGAGACCATTGCGAATTTCTCGAGACAAAGCTAATACAAGGAAGTCGAGTGACTTGTTTTTGAAGTACCCTATATTTCGTAAAACAGATGTGATTATGTCTTTAAGTAGTGGACTTGTAGGAGAGAAAGGGGTTAATTGCCATATGACCAGAGATATTGGGAAGAAATTAATGTTTAAGGTTGTAGGTGAAAACTTCTAAAACGTCAAATGCGAGCGTGTAACTAAAGTTGTGTCTCTTTTCTCTACTGTTCATACTATAATAGTTGACAACAGTTACAGACAACAGACCTCTCTCTAACTTCTTGTTGACCAATGTTTAGCCATTTTTATAACGTCTATTCTACAACAGCATGTGTAGGACACCAAGGTTTCGCTGCCACCACCTCCGAATTGAAGAAAACTCGTACAAGTTTTTAATTTTTTTATAGAACAAATGGTTAACATTTATTTTAGAGGAGAATTCTTATTACTCGGCGATGTTGCCTGGTTATGTTCTTCGGAGAGTTCGTGTGGATGATAGTTATAGAAAGAATGTTCATGAGCTGCGAATACGGTGTCCATTTTATAATATCGGTCCTGTTGAAGGGCGGTAATGGGTTCGGTTTAAAGTCTTCCTAATGGGGTCTTTAATGTAAATGGACGTCGACTCTCTAATGGGGTTGTAAAAATGCGTCAACTCCTTTCATAGGTGCATCACGATGTCAACCGATTGTCCACAGGCATAATCGATCGCCAATTAAGTATGTAAATAACAAACTTCGATTTCGGTACTCCACTACAGCCACTACTTTTAGTTTGTGTTTTGAAACCCAATGCTTCTTGTGATCCTTTTCCTATACATATCTTTATTTATTTAATTTATATTATTATTAAGAATGAAACTTCTGTGTTTATTATGGGGTTCATTAATAAGGGGCGAACAATTAGTGCCTCCTCAGTCGTTTAAGCTCGAATATTGAAAGCTCCCCCGTCCGTGAACGAGTCGAAATTTTATATTATTACCGCCAATTCCGCTGCCGCCGCCGCCGCCGTCGCCGCCGCTTGTAAAAGCGTTCTGCATTAGCATAAGCACGCTGCCCCGTTAATAACGGCCGCTTGGCACTTTGTTAACTTCGATTTTAATCGCGAATTTCGCCGCGCGGCCCTGTTTATTCAAATTCACGGCATCTTGGGCATCCGCCCGAGGAGAAATAATTGAACTTATAAATTCAAAGTGCGGTCGATCCCCCGGAACGTTCGCAGTTTAATTAAATAACTTCTTCGGTTCTTACCGCGCGCTCGGACTTCGGAACGAGGCCGCCGCTCCGAGGGCTAACTTTATATATAAACGGTTACATTTTACTTGAATTGTTTTACTTTTGGTGGAGGGGGTGGTTAGGGATCTTTAGAGGCGACGTACGGGGATTGTACAGATTTGGCAATCACGACCCTGCCGATGAGACGGTTGCGAGGACACCGAATTTGAATAATAATATTCAACGACGTGGGCAAATTAGGGCTGGTTTTATTTATCATGAATCATGAGATGGTTTTAGATATATAGATTCATTTATAAGATTTTAAAATATATAAAGTTTAACTTTCAAACTGCACCGGGGTGAAATTTAGCGAATAACATTTCACATTTTTCAGAGGATTTCTGTTAAGTTATGGCAAATACCATGTGATTACACTCCACTGAGTTTCTCTTTTTACTTGATGTGTAGAACAGCAGGGTTTCGCTACCACCAACTCAGAATTGAAGAAAACTCGGGCATGTTTATAAAAAATTATAGAACAAATGATTAACATCCATTTTAGGGGAGAGCTAACTCTTATTAACTTTCAAACTGCACCGGAGTGAAATTTAGCGAATAACATTTCACAGTTTTCAGAGGATTTCTGTTAAGTTATGGCAAATACCATGTGATTACACTCCTCTGAGTTTCGCTCTTTACTTGATGTGTAGAATAGCAGGGTTTCGCTACCACCAACTCAGAATTGAAGAAAACTCGGGCATGTTTTTAAAAAATTATAGAACAAATGATTAACATCCATTTTAGGGGAGAGCTAACTCTTATTAACTTTCAAACTGCACCGGAGTGAAATTTCGCGAATAACATTTCACAGTTTTCAGAGAATTTCTGTTAAGTTATGGCAAATACCATGTGATTACACTCCTCTGAGTTTATCTCTTTACTGGCGGAAAAGCCTCACGGATTATCACCCTATAAAGGTAAACTATTCTCACTGTTTACTTCAAAACTGGTTTATGATTGGCTGACCTATGTTCACTGATTCAGTAACTCATAAACCTCTGAAAAACTATGAAAGGTGATTCGCGAAATTTCACCGACAACAGGGTTTGAACTCTCGCTCCTTAATGCTCAGTACGAGATGAACCACGCTTCTAACCACAAAGTCATGAAGCACAGTCATAAATAAATATACTGTATCACTTAAACGTATTAATCTAACATTGAACCAATGCATACAAATTTCGGCGCATATATATTCCACGTCCAATAATCACATCAATTACAGAATTCAATTTTATAATCGATAGCAACGACAGCGCCGACGGGGCGTCGGGCATTGCAAATCACTTAAAATCAACCCGTCGTAATTGTTATACCCGAAAGCCAGGGCTTGAAATACGTCCGTCCGAAATAATGCACAGCCCCATCAGGCTCTCATTTTTCCCCCGATTTCCGCCATTTCGAAAACTAATAGCGTGAGCACGTTTCGTGACCCGCGCACTTGCCGTGCTTTGTGTACCTTATTGAAGACGTTTTGACACTTTAATAACGGTTATTTTAAACTTATCGTCGTTGCGTTGCTATCAAGAATGAAGGAATTTCGTAGGGGGTGATGTGTTTGCTACGATTTCTTAAATTAATAACAATGTAAGTGGATATTTTAAATTTAATAAAAAAGCAACATTTTTTTATTATTAACAGGATTAATAATGATATATACAAGATTAGTAATGTCTCATATATGAATTTAGAGCATTTTTTACTAAATTAAATTCTCATTCAGTGGCACATGCTTGTAACATTACTTTCCAAATACAGCACTGCCGTATAAGGAAGGTATTGTTATAGAAGATTGTCGAAATATATATAAATATATTTTTTCGAAAAGAAAAAGAAACTGTAATTCACATTCACATCAATTAGCAATGGACACCCATATGGTAATAACCGTCAACATGCTCATGCCATCAGGATCACCGGGTAGTACCCTCATTGAAATAATATTCCAACAGAGCGCTTGAGATATCTGCACAAGGCATTGTGTGAATTCATCCTCAGTAGCTGAGCTATATTGACAAGATCTCATAAGATCAAAATCTAGATATGTAGATTGCTAAGAGGTGGTTTCACACTTATATAAATTTTCTTTGCGTTTTGTGACTAAAATAGACGAAATAAACTCGTTTTCCAAATACAGCCCTGCTTTATAAAGAAAATAATTAGCATAGGGAGAACGTCTACACAATTTCTAACTAAAGGTCGTTTTAGACAAGACAATTTCTTGGCTCAAAAGTTGTTCAAGAAATGAATTCATATATCCTCCTCCCATACAATTTATCCCTGACAAATAGAACGAGTTATATTTTTTCATTCGATCTACCATCCAATTCAATATTTCAAATAATTTTCTGTATGATACGAACCAATTTAGATTGTCTCGCATCTTGACTAACTTTTGAGTCAAGAAATTGTCTTGTCTAAAACGACCTTAAGATTGTCGAAATATATAATTATTTAAAAAAAAACTATTGTATAAGGAAGGTATTGTTATCGCGAAAAAGTTAGAAAAAGAAACAATTTTCTTTGCGTTTTATATCTAAAGTAGCCAAAATAAACCCGTAGTTTGTAATATCTATGTGTGTATGTATTTACATCTGTATGTCTGTGAATAAAATTCCAGGAAAAAGGCACAACGGATCGAGAAATTTTGAAATCAGCCGAGAACTCGATCTGAGATTACCCTGTGAAAATTCGACCAATAGCGGTCCACTAACAGAGAAGAAAACTCGATAAAACCGATTTTCTGCGCACAATTCCGCGGGGTCGGTTCAAAAATGGAATGCTTGGAGCAGCAACAAGTCACGTCATTGGCGTTTACTGCACTATTCGTAAATTATGCAGGGAATTCGCGAAAATGGTCACATGTTAAATGTAGTCATGAAAACAAAAGTGTGAGAAAAATTAAAAAATGAGAAAATGTAAGAAAATTAGACAAAATGTGGCAAATTTGGGAAAACATGGAAAAATGTTAGAAAATGTAGGAAAACGTTAGTAAATGTTTAAAAATTTAAGAAAATGTGGCAAAAATGTGAGGGAATGTGAGAAAGTATGGGAAATGTGGGAAAATATGAGAACATATGGAACAAAAGCGATGGGGGATGATTTTTAATTGCGTTCTCCCCAAAAATGAGTTTTATATGAATTTTTGTATTGGCAGCTTAGGATTTATTTCTGAAATATCGCCATAACTTGAGTTATAATAAATCTAATTCCATGAAAATAACTCAAATAGTTTAAAACACATGTATTTATATATTAAACGAATTTAAAACAAAACATTATATGACTTGCTTTAATTTCAACATTTTTATTTCATTTCATTGGTACAAGCATACAAGGGAGAGTTTTTATTTTTTTTGTAAATCGTAAATTACATAATATTGCCTTTATGTAATTTATGATTTTCTTAAATAAAAACTCTCACTTGTATGCTGCTGCTAGAAATCGGTGGACTGCATTCCCATGCGGCAGGTGATGATGCCCCATTGAAAAACGCGCCGCCACGGCCACAGCCCGAGGAGGATTATTAAACAAAATGCGTACGAATTAAATGCAAAAGCCTGCACCTGTTTCGCGACGGGGGGAGAAAGTGCAGAAAAACCTTCAAGGTGGAAAGGTTTCGCTCCCATCTAAATCACAGCCTGCGATTGCAACGTGCAAGCGCATTGAAATCACATGCATCCTGTGCACATTATTGTTATCACAAAAATCTATTATTGCTGATGAGAAATTGAAGCTCGAAACACTTTTGACGTTACGAATATAGCACTGCTGTATAAAGATCGTTTTAGACAAGATAATTTCTTGACTCAAAAGTTAGTCAAGATGCGAGGCAATCTAAATTGTCTCGTATCTAAAAGGCACCTTACACGGTCAATAATACTGTCAGTCCAAGTACTGTCAGTATTTACTTCAATCCTACTTTTATATTTATGAAGTAATCAATTATATAGACAAACATTAGTATTCTCTTCATTCCATCATTACTACACCTTAATTCTTTCGACATTTTAGAATGAAGAACATTTTAAACATGTTTACGTACAGTAATACTGTCATTATTTTAAAATATTGACAGTAATATTGATCGTGTAAGGTGCCTTATACAGCAAATTATTTGTAATATTGGATTGAATGGTTAGATCGAATGGAAAAATATAACGATTTCTATTTGTCAAGGACAAATTGTATGGAAGGAGGTTATATGAATTCATTTCTAAAACAACTTTTGAACTAAGAAATTGTCTTGTCTAAAACGACCTTAAAGAAGGTATTGTTTTAACAAACATGTCTTCACGTTTTCTAAGATTGTCGTAATATGCAGTAACTCTCCGGGAAAAATCTACTGTGTAAGTATAAGGAAGGTATTGTTATCGCGAACAATTTAGAAAAACATTTTTTACGTTTTATGACTGTGAATAGTCGAAGTAAACCCGATTTTTGATATGTCTGTATTTGCTGTATTTGTGTAGGTGTGTGTGTGTGTGTGTGTATATCTGTGTGTATGTGTGTGTATGTGTGTGTGTGTGTATGTATGTATGTATCTATGTACTTCTGTCTGTCTGTGAACAAAATTCCGGGAAATAGGGCAAATAGATCTAAATTTGGAAATCTTCTGAGATTCCCAGCTGTGCGCGTTTTCTTACATTTTCCCACATTCTCTCACATTTTATCACACAATGGATCTAAATTTGGAAATCTCCTGAGAATCCCAGCTGGAATCCAGTGAAAATTTGAGCAAAATCAGTCCACCGACAGAGAAGAAAACTATATAAACTCGATTCCCTGCACACAACTGGCCAGGGTCCCTCCAAAAAAGGAATATATTGTGCAGCAACAACAAGTGACATCATTGGCACTTAATACACCAAATCAAAATGTGTTAAAAAGTGTCAACATTTGTAAAAACGTGTGAAAATGTGTCAAAACGTATCAAAATGTGGCAACATTTGTCAAAACGTGTGAAAATGTGTCAAAACGTATCAAAATGTGTAAACATTTATGAAAAAGTGTGCAAATGTACCAAAACGCATCAAAATTTGTCAAAAAGTGTCCAATTTTGTCACACAAAAGTGTCAAAACGTATCAAAATGTGTCAACATTTGTCAAAACGTGTGAAAATGTGTCAAAACGTATCAAAATGTGTAAACATTTGTGAAAAAGTGTGCAAATGTACCAAAACGTATCAAAATGTGTCAAAAAGTGTCCAATTTTGTCACACAAAAGTGTTAACATTTGTAAAAATGTGTGAAAATGTGTCAAAACGTATCAAAATGTGCCAACATTTGTCAAAACGTGTGAAAATGTGTCAAAACATATCAAAATATGTCAAAACATATCAAAATGTGTCCACATTTGTGAAAAAGTGTGCAAATGTGCCAAAACGTATCAAAATGTGTCAAAAAGTGTCCAATTTTGTCACACAAAAGAGTTAACATTTGTATAAATGTGTGAAAATGTGTCAAAACGTATCAAAATGTGTCAACATTTGTCAAAACGTGTGAAAATGTGTCAAAACATATCAAAATGTGTCCACATTTGTGAAAAAGTGTGCAAATGTGCCAAAACGTATCAAAATGTGTCAAAAAGTGTCCAATTTTGTCACACAAAAGTGTTAACATTTGTATAAATTTGTGAAAATGTGTCAAAACGTATCAAAATGTGTCGACATTTGTCAAAACGTGTGAAAATGTGTCAAAACATATCAAAATGTGTCAACATTTATGAAAAAGTGTGCAAATGTACAAAACGTATCAAAATGTGTCAAAAATTGTCCAATTTTGTCACACAAAAGTGTTAACATGTGTATAAATGTGTGAAAATGTGTCAAAACGTATCAAAATGTGTCAGCATTTGTCAAAACGTGTGAAAATGTGTCAAAACATATCAAAATGTGTCCACATTTGTGAAAAAGTGTGCAAATTTGCCAAAACGTATCAAAATGTGTCAAAAAGTTTCCAATTTTGTCACATAAAAGTGTTAACATTTGTATAAATGTGTGAAAATGTGTCAAAACGTATCAAAATGTGTCAACATTTGTCAAAACGTGTGAAAATGTGTTAAAACGTATCAAAATATGTCAACATTTGTGAAAAAGTGTAAAAATGTGCCAAAACGTATCAAAATGTGTCAAAAAGTGTCCACTTTTGTCACACAAAAGTGTTAACATTTGTAAAAATGTGTGAAAATGTGTCAAAACGTATCAAAATGTGTCAACATTTGTCAAAATGTATGAAAATGTGTCAAAACATATCAAAATGTGTCAACATTTGTCAAAAAATGTCTCAAAACGTATTAAAATGTGTTAAAAAGTGTTAAAATTTGTCATAAAGTGAAACATATCAATGTAACTCGGAAAGCTGTCTGGTGCCCGCACCAGATATTTTTACATCACTGAACTAGAGCAAGTACATTTTATACAATTATATATGACTGTGTTTTAATAAATTTAAATATTTTCGTGATCACACAAATAATTTCCATACTAATATGTCATATGGTATAAATTTATTAATCAACCGGGAAACAAACAAAATAAAACATTCACTGAATTATTGTTTGTCTGCATTTTATAGTTGATCACCTCTATTAATTTATTTATATTTTCGCAGTAAATTGTGCGCGTTTTTGTAACATACAGAGTTAATTTATCGCGGAAGTTGCGGGAAAAGTTTCGGCGTGCTATTAATTATTTAGGCAGGAATATGGAGGGGGCGGGTGAGGCGGCGCGTTACTAGCGCTGAATAATTGAACAAATAAATATTATATATTCCGTTTCATGTGCGCGCTGGCGATTCGTTCAATTCCCAATATGTTGGACTGCGAGTTTACTGCCGACTTCCCTGTACATATATATCCGTCCGTGTGTCGTAAATATCGCTGGCATATTTTAACACGCACGTTTTTAACTTGTAAGTTTATTGGGATACTTTAACTTGTTTATTAGATTTATTATTTTTATATGAAATGTTTTATTACTAGAATTTGCTATAATTTTACCTAATTTGTGAAATATCAAGCTCAGTTAAATTAATTAGATTTATTATTTTTACATGAAACGTTCTATTACTTGAATTCGCTATAATTTTACCTAATTTGTGAAATATCAAGCACAGTTAAATTAATTAGATTTATTGTATTTCATGTAAAAATAATAAATCTAATAAACAAGTTAAAGTATCCCAATAAACTTACAACTTAAAAACTTACGTGTTAAAATATGTTAGCGATATTTACGACACACGGACGGACATATGTACATTTTGTATTCAAAATGGGATGTAATTCTCATCTGAATATTTTAATCTGCACTTTTGATTCTATATAGATTTTATGGCAAAACGTTGTGTGATAGGCACTGTATATAAATCATCCTGTTTAGGGGCGTCTGAAATATTTTACATTTTTATAAACTGTCTTGATTTTATTTGGTTCAAGAAGCAGCACAGCGCAATAAACATTACTACCGTTCACATATTTCCAAGTGCAATACACACCGGAACATGTAACTCCTCCGCACCGGACACACTAACAGCCAACAATCCGTGGGAAAATGCGATTGTTTGTCCTGTTCCTTACATTACACGATTGAATTTTAATTCAGCTCCGCTAATAAATTGGTCGCTGGAATGGCGTGGAATTTGTTTGTATAAAACTACAACATCCAACAACTAAGTTCTGGTGTTAGTAGGTCTGTTTAGTCACCTATATTTTTGTTGCACTAAAAATATGTTTTACATAAAATATCTCCCTTTATATTTATTATTTCCATTTACTTTCATCTTCTAATAAGACCTATATTAACATACGGATGTGAGACATAGACATTAAATAAAGCACAAAAGAGAAATATACAAGCATGAGGAGGGTTAGAGGAGTGACAAAAAAGGACAAAATGAGGAATGAGGATATATGAAGAGAACTAAATGTAACACCGACAATAAAGTACATAGAGGAAAGACAATTAGGATGGTGGGGACACATAATTAGGATGGTGGGGACACATAATTAGGATGGCAGAGATAGCACCAACTAAAAGAATATGGAGAGCAAAGTCAAAAACAAGAAAAAAGGAAGACCAAGAAAAAATGGGATGAAGCTATATCGGAACTATTAGAAAGGAAAGGAAAAAACTGGAAGGAAGCAAAAGAATTGGCAATAAATAGAAGAGAATGGAAAAAATATATAAAAGAATAGAGGAAAATTCAAACCTTTACACCACGCTGTGGTAGAAAAGGACATCATTAACAGGATGACAAATGGGAGACTGAAACTCTACACGATCTAAAAGACCTACATAGCGACCACCAATACGCTGAGATGAGTTGATTGGAGTTCGGCGTCTCAACTACAACTATAAATGTTGAAGAAAAACAGGATGTAATCCTAAAAAAGAAAGAATTTCCATTGTTCTCCAATTTCTTTTATTATTACTTCTATGGTCATTGTCCAGGCGAATTTTGTATAAAAGACCCGCCTCAATTTCTCAGCTCGCAAGCGAAGCAATAATAAATACTTCCATATTTTTTAGACATTCCACTAAAATTGAAAACTTTTCCGCGAAAAACTCGACGTCATTATTAACCCCGGCGAGTGGCGGCGTGTGCTTGACTCTTTATTAGTAATCAGCGAACAAAAGAGAGTCGAGCTGACGGGTGTGGATCAATTTTTCATCAATTGGCCGCATGTTCCGGGAAACCCCTTCGCCCGATGCAATATTAATGAATTTCGTCCCGGGAATTGACGGTAAACGGCATATTTTCGTGGCCGTAATTGTTTCCGTGACAGGTCTATTAAAACTTCCTCACCGGCCCGAGTAACGTGACTGGGAAGTATCCACAATTGCGGTTTGTTTTATTACTGCAAAATCAGTCTAGGATGTCTGGGATATTAATTAATGTAATTTTTGCTAAGTGTAAAAACAATTACTTATGTCTGTACAGATATACACACATCGGAAAAATTATAGGAACGCATAGAATATTTAATTTCTTTCCTTTATTTTGTTTTCTTTTTTAAAATTCTATGCAATGTTGTTTTTCCTAACGAAAAATGTTCATTTTTAACAAATTGGTGGAAACATAAATATTGTATTTATGAAATATTCGATAATGGACTGGCCTAAGGAGTATCCAAGAGCTTTTCCACATAACAAGAAACAAAGACAACATAAAATATCATCCAAATATGCAGAGGTCCATTAACTTCAAAGCGTTGACATTGACATTGTATTAGGTAAGATGATATATTATTATTTATTAATAATAATAAAATAATAATCAAAACATAAAAATAACTACGTGCAACCGAAATAAAGCATGAAACTTTTTTTTTATTAAATTCACATTAGTCCAATTTTCTCATTTGCCCCCCGTTTTACATTAAACCAGCAATTTATTTAAAGTTTTTTTTTCGTCTTGCATTCGCTGCGGTTGGTGGAAATTGTAAATACGCTTTTCACGTCGCTGCTGGCAGTGAACGGGTATCGCGGTGCAGGGGCGGGGTGGAGAGAGGTGTGCAGAAAAGAAAAACAGAACGACGCGAATAATAATTTTTATTCATGGCGGATCCCGGCATTAGCATTTCAAATGAATTTAAATGGAATCTTTTAAATGCCCTCCTTTAAGTTTTGGGGCGCCGTATATTTTAGTTTGCGAAAGGTGGGCGGCGGCGGCCGACCCTCACCGGGCCCCGCGGAACAAAAAAAAACCTCTTTCCGTTTAATGAAATTGCAAGTTTTTTTTTTGTTGGTAAATGTATTTGTAAGCAACTGTTTTAAATTCAGCATTATTTCAGTAAATGTTTTTGTTGAACATTTAATAGCGGTTCGAGTTGTATTAGACAGTATTGATCATAGATAACTAACATAACAGATCTGAGGTAGGCTACGACGTACAACGGTCTCTCATTCAATCAGACTTTCATAAATATACGTAACGTGTTCGTAATATTGCAGTATGTACATATTTCTACGAACACAAATTGTTAATAGAGATCGATTAGCAATGTTTGTTCCTAGGAGTATGTACTACCATATTACGAACACATTACGAATATTTATAAAAGTCCGATTGAAAGAGGAACCGTTGTACGTCGATGTCAATAGGACACGCTACTTCACGGTGAATTGTTGTAAATTTTTCATGGTCATGACAAAACTTTGTAATAATAATAATAATACGTTTATTGTACCTAAAGGAAAACAATGCATAGAATAAAATAGAAATATATACATGTTTGTAAGTCAAAGTAATTCTTAGGCGGATAGCGGAATTCATGACTATAAATTCCTGGACACGGTAGAATGCTTTATTATGGATGTAGTCTTCGAGTTCTACTTTAAATATTTTTAATCGTTTTCCATTTTGGTGGCAATTTATTATAAAGGGTGTTTCATTTCGGGGCATAGAACTTTGAATTTCAATAAAACACAGAAATATAATTTTAATGACCACGAATGTAATTTTTTTAAAAGATAATTTTATGCCATTAATGTTTAAATATGATTTCGGATAGGTGGCCGACGCGGCTGGCATGTATGTATATAGCGTAATCTGGAGGTTCAATTTGCAATCTCTCTTCACAGCATTTCTGGTCCTATTTTCTATTTTTTACCGCTAGTAAAGGGAGAAGGTTAGAGTAGTTTAATCACACTGCATTACATTTACATCTCAGCCTGTAGAAGAGGGTCTTATGAAACATTGTGTCAGCTAACTCAATGTAATGCACGGATGATGGCTATTATGGCAACAATTTTATATTGATAACGGGCAGGAGGTGTACATTTAAGACATCACTCGTTCCTCGAGTGCTGCCGCCAGAATTCGAAATTTTACAAGGGCACAAGACATCTTGAGAGTGAGTATGTATTATATTAAGATAAACCTTACAAATAATGGTTTATGCTAGGGTAATAATTACAATTACATTTAATTTACAAACAAAAGATTTTAAAATCCCGTAATGAAGTTGAAAAGTTTTGTATTTATTCAAAATAATAGGTATAATGCACAACGTTTCGATGCTGTAGTAATAAGCATAACAAATTTGCAAGAGATCTTGGAATGCCACCATGCAAGCTTGCTACTCAAAATCGAGTTATTGTTTTTAAATAAAAGCTGTTTATTTTTTACGTTGATAAGTTTTGGATTAGCAAACTTATCAACGATTTTGAGTAGCAAGCTTGCATGGTGGCATTCCAAGATCTCTTGCAAATTTGTTATGCTTATTACTACAGCATCGAAACGTTGTGCATTATACCTATTATTTTGAAGCTTTATCTTTATATAATAGCACCCTCTCCAGACGTATTACGCCCCTGAAAAATCGAAACCTTTCCATCGTTTCAGTTTTCAGGATTTCTTCCATTTTCGTTTGTTATGTTAATGCGCACGACTAGATTTTCCGGGCCGTCGTATAATTAAATTTTATTTTCCCGTGCGCACAGGGCTTTCGTGACACCGAAACCCGCAACCCTTCAGCACGGGGTTCAGCTGAGATTAATTTGATACACGTGAGCCGATTAAATCCGGCATAGTTGAATTTTTATGCGGCCGGGGCACGAATAAAAAGTATGTTGCCAAAGAAAGCGTGAAATGATTTACTGGGAGGGACATCCTGTACAATATTATCTTTTTTTTGTAATATATTTTTCCCATAAACACAAAAATAGATATATAATACAGTTATCCCCCTAGGAGGACAGTTAAACGCCATCTGGCGGCACCACATCAATTAGCAATGCACATCCATATGTAATAACCGTCAACATGTTCATGCCATCAGGATTACCGGGTAGTGTATTTTTGTATTTAACCACTCGAGATATTGTGTGAATTCATCCTCACTGGCTGAGCTACACTGTTGAGATCTTATAAGATCGAAATCTAGATATGTAGATTGCTAACAGGTGGGTTCACACTTATATATGTTTTATACGATTGGCCTTGTGCTGATATCTCAAACAATCTGTTGGAATATTATTCCATATAGGGGAGGGTACTACCCGGTGATCCTGATGGCATGAGCATGTTGACGGTTATTACATATGGGTGTGCATTGCTAATTGATGTGATGCCGCCAGATGGCATTTAACTTTCCTCCTAGGGGGGTTAGTTCCATCATTTTTCTATATAACCACTCGAGATTTGTATGAATTCATCCTCACTAGCTGAGCTACACTGATAAGATCTAATAAGATCGAAATCTAGATATGTAGATTGCTAACAGGTGGGTTCACACTTATATATGTTTTATAAAAATAGAAATGTTTTACGTTGTAAGATAAATATAGTACACAGAAAAGAAGTGTGGTACACGGTATATGTATGACATCACTAATCAAGTGTTGATTTCATATTGAACCTTTTTTTTACGGTAAGTGCAGTACCCGCCCCTGGGCTGTGTGCACTGCGGCCCTTCACGGACCTATTGTGCCTCATACAATATCCATGATATGCTAGCCGGGTTAATTCTTTGTGGAAAAATTTCCCGGCTAGCGGTTATATATATTTTAAAAACTACACAGGCTTGATGTGTACACAAATTGAGAGATTTACATAGACTTTGAAATTTACCCACACTCTGAGATTTACAGAGGCATTCAATTTGACACAGATTTTCTTACGACAGATTTTGAAATTTTCACTGATCTTATCTATGTATTTTGAAATAGATACAAATTTTGAGATATACACAGCTTTCTAGCGATAAGTCTATAAAGATTTTACGATTACACATATTTTGAAATCTATACTTGTACAGATTTAGAGATTTACATAGATTTTGAAATTTAGCCAGGTTTTGATAAAAAAAACTTCTATATTTATAGAGCCATCGGCCTCGAGGCTTTTCCTTCGGTCAAGAGAGAAGCTCAAAGGAGTTTAATCTCCCCGTATTTCTCTTAACTTCACAGAAAACCTCTGAAAAACTGTGAAAGGTGGTGATTCGTGAAAATTCGCCCCCGATGGGGTACAAACTAGGGAGTCGAGACAAAAATCGAGGGCGAATGCTCAGTACGAAACGGACGACGCCTCTAACCACTCGGCCACTGAGCTGGGTAGATAAAAAAAACTTCTATCTTTTTATAGGGCTATCAGCCGTGAGGATTTCCCGCCGGTCAAGGGAGAAGCTCAGATGAGTTTAATCACCCGGTATTTACCTTAACTTCACAGAAAACCTCTGAAAAACTGTGAAAGGTGATTCGCGAAAATTCTCTCCCCACTGGAGATGGAGAACTCAGGCTCCCCAATGCTCAGTACGAGGCGGACGACGCCTCTAACCACTCGGCCACTGAGCTGGGTCTGGGTAGATATTTATAGAGAGTTTGATATTTATACAGATTATGACATTTATACAGATTTTAACATTTATGCAGATTCTAACAATTATACGGATTTTAACATTTATACAGATTATAAGATTTATACAGATTTTAAGATTTACACACATTTTACACAATCTATAATATCATTTTTAATCCAAAATCATACACTAAACTACGTAGTCGCAGTGATAATATTTAGTAGTATAATTATCAGTATCACATCAAATAAACACCACATAAATAAATAATGCATTTGCTAGAAGTTGAATTACGCAATTGAAATGAATCACACCCGATATAAATCGTGCGCATAAAAACTCACCCGTACTTCCTACAAAAACGGTTAGATCGGCATGGTATTAATGCAATATGTGGCTGTCCTAACATCTCACAGGATACATCACTCACATTAAAGACGCGCACAAATAAAATCAAATAACTAATTAAATTGCACTTCACTCAAACGGGTCTTGGTACGCGCACAATATCCTACTCGCGACTGATTGATATTACTCGCGGGCAAGCGACTCATCCACATGACTCACACTCGCTCTTCGTCGTAAACACATAAAAAAACATCTTAACTGCAAATAGATTTTGTTTGAATTCACGTAAAAACAAAGATTACGCTTGATTGTGTCCAAATTTTATTTGCACGGAACAATTTGTATTATTTTATTTACTTTGTTCATATACAATATGGCGCAGTGTTTTATACTTTGTAGTATGATAAACGAGTAATCATAAACGGTCAAGTTATCAATAACATACGATACGCAGACGACACTGCGATAATAGCAACATCCATCTGCCAGCTTCAGAAAATGATGCAAGACATAAATACGACTAGCCAATCCTATGGGCTCAAAATTAATTTGAAGAAAACTAAATTTATGGTTGTAAATAAAACCAATGTTAATAATATACCAGCAATACTAGTAAAAAACACCACAATCGAAAGAGTTAGAAGATACCAATACTTAGGAACACGTATTGAAGACAATAACGACCAAACCATAGAAGTGAACAAACGTATAGAAATACCAAGACCAATTTTCGTCATAATGAAAAATATTTTCTCAAATAAAAATCTCAATCTAGCCTTGAGAGTCCGAATAATTACATTTTTACAATGTATAGGATGGAAGCATGGACATTAAAGAAAAATAACTTCTAAAAATCTATAGTCGTTTGAGATGTGGATATATCGCCGCATGCTTAAGATATCCTGGACGGACCTAGTAAACAACGAAAAAATCATGCGATGCATCCTTACGATGAAATCACGAAAGCTAGCGTACTTGGGACACATCACCCGGGAAGAGAGATACTCTATTCTCCAACTGATCATGCAACCAAAAATAGAAGGAAGAAGAAGCATTGGGCGTCGCAGAATCTCATGGTTATAGAACCTTAGAGAATGGTACGGACAAACATCGGTCGGACTATTTAGGGCTGCAGTGTCAAAGATTAGAATCGCCTGATAATTGCCAACCTCCGATAGGAGACGGCACCACAAGAAGAATAAGTATGATAAACCAATATCATGAAGCATAACGCATAATAATATAAATGATATTCAGAGGATAGTTTTTCTATTTTCTAAGATAAATCACATATCGCCTCAATACTATTAGGCTAAAGTGGGAATACACATAAATCCCAAGGTGAAGAGAGTGGAAAAAAACATACTAAGTTGATATTGGATTATTAAGGCATCTACTTTGTGATAATTCATTTTAAAGGATAAATAAAACGATTTTTTGTTTTGTTTTTTTATCACACAGTTACATTTTGCAACCAGTTTCGGCTAAGCTCTAGCCATTTTCGAGCTCCTCCGATGTCATCGGAGGAGCTCGAAAATTGCTAGAGCTTAACCGAAACTAGTTGCAAAGTGTAACTGAAGTGTGATAAAAAACAAAGTAAAAAATCGTTTTATTTATCCTTTACCTAAGTTGATATTTTTTTAATCTTTGAGGAAAAATTTTAAAAAATTATTTTTTTTTTTAAATAGCTTCTATATTTGTAGAGTTATCAGCCTTTACCGCCGCCAAAAGGAGAAACTCAGAGGAGTTTTCATAAATTAATGTAAATACTGGGTTAGATTAATTTCACAGAAAACCTCTGAAAGGTGAAATTTCGTTCATAACGGGGTTTGTACTATCGCTATCCTATGGTTAGTATGATCCGCCTCTAATTATAAGGTCACTGTAGTAGTTTTCTGGGACCCAGCAGAAAAATATTAACTAATAAAACTACTCTAAAATAAAACTCATGAACTATTTTGGAATTAAATTCAATGATCCTCAAAATTCATCAATAAATAGGGTATTACGTTGGGTATTAATGCAGCATATTTAAGCCGTATTTATAGAGTAATAAAGCTAAAATGTCTTTGAATAGGAACAACTGCAAATACCAATCGAGACTAGAGACAATTCGTGTTTACACGTAAAAATGAAATGAAAATATATAAGGTATATCATGAATTGTTGAGAATGTGGAATCCGGCGATGTAGCGTGAAATTTCAGTATACAATAATAAGTTTAGTTAGGGGTTCAGCTCGTTACGGAGGCAGCAAGGGCGCGCGTTTGGGGTGATGATTTAATTAATTTATGGCCCAAAATTAATACAAAGTTTCTATATTTCGGACCGCCGCGCCGGGGACTAATGCGTGAGTTGTACACATAATTTCCCAAGCTTGACACAAACAATACATTGAAATTCGCTTATACATGGGTACATTTGAAATATAGGTATGCTTATGTTTTTATATACTAGGTGAAATGGACACTGAGGGCGGTGCTGTTGCAGGGGGCGAACCGTATGAGTATGTGATGGGAGTTGTTTGTGAGGGTTGTGAAATTTGAGGAAAGATTGCAGGATTTAGGCACGGAAAGACTGGTACGGGAGGTATGGATGAGGTGTACGAGTAGATCAGTAAAAAAATTCAACAAAATATGTTGCATTATTTTTTTATCGACTCAGCCTCTAAAATCGGATTCTCGAGATATGAGCGTAAAAGTTAAAAATGGCAAAAAAAATATAAAAAATCTATAATCTTCAATCTACATTTCACAAAGTCACCAACATGTGTTTCATAAAACCACTGCACGAAATCCGGGCTCATTATAATCGCGTGGATTTTCAATTACAACCGTTTACCGAACCGCCCCCCATACCAGTTACAATTAAAAACAATTATTCTTAAATTGCCGGGGCAGCGGCGGCGGTCGCGATAAAAACGGCGACATTTGCATAAGCCCGTGAGAAACGGCGCGGAATTCTAATTTAGATTAAAACTTTATGCGGCAACAATGGGCGGTGTGGGGGGCGGCTGGGTTGCAGCGGCGGCGCTATTAAAAAAATCCCATTAAAATCCGCCGCTATTTGTATCGGCTGCGCTTACGCCGTGTAATAATAATTCCGGAACTAATTTTATAAAAATGTCGGCGGCCGCTGATACTGAAACAACGGGGGAGATTCTAACTGGAAGTAATTGATTTTGGGGTTGTTGCATTCTATAAATAGTTTTATTATTTCAAATAGACAAGAATTAATGTAATTTAGTTAGTTCGAGTATAGTTTTATTATTTCAAATAGACAAGAATTAATGTAATTTAGTTAGGTCGAGTATAGTTTTATTATTTCAAATAGGCAAGAATTAATGTAATTTAGTTAAGTCGAGTATAGTTTTATTATTTCAAATAGTCATTTTATGAATTATTGTAAAGTAGTTAGGCCGAGTATATTATAGTAATAATAAATAAATAAAACGAATTTTTCTTTGTTTTTTATCACTTGCTTATTACTGTTTGCGAATATTTTCGGCTACGCTCTAGCCATTATCAAGCTAATCCGAAAATGACTAGAGCGTAGCCGATAATATTCGCAAACAGTAATAAACAAGTGATAAATAACAAAGAAAAATTCGTTTTCTTTATTTATTATAATGAAATATCACAAAGTAGATGCCGATTCAATCTAATATTATAGCAATCATTAACATAACATAATGGAAAATTGTAATTATATTAGTATGTTTAAGGAGTACGAGTTATTATTCCGTAAACACCCTAATATAATTACAATTTTGTAGTGCATCTAGACAGACTAAATTATGTCATCTAAACAATATTTTTTATATAAAATCATGTTTGGCTAACCCCGTGTCAAATAATGTTAATTAGAATCGTGTTATTGTATATTTTACTTATTAAAATGTGCATCTGATGAGCCAGGTATTTTAAAAATCATTTAGGAAAATAGTAGAGTATACCCAGCTCAGTGGCCGAGTGGTTAGAGGCGTCGTCCGTCTCGTACTGAGCTTTGGGGAGCCTGAGTTCGATCGAATTTTAGCGAATCATCTTTCGCAGTTTTTCAGAGGTTTTCTGTGAAGTTAAGGTAAATACCGGGTGATTAAACTCCCCCGAACTTCTCCCTTGACCGTCGGAAAAGCCTCACGCCTGATAGCCCTATAAAGATAGAAGTTTTTTTTTGTAAGTAGAGTATGTCTTGTTTTCATTAGTCGTCACAAATATACTTTATAAAGCCCGTATGACATTATCTAGTTTCCTACATTGTTTTATATATAAGAATTGCTATATTAAACTGTATAACTATTTCTAAATGAAAAATTAACATTGTGTATTACGGTGCTGTTATTGTTAAGTGAATTTATTATTATTCCGCCGTTATATCATGTACTACATGTGTGTACGACACTATATAGTTTGTGTCTGCATCGAAAACGATATAAGAAACTAGATAATGTCATACAGGCTTAAGTGTTACTAGATGACTAATATATAATTATAATTGAAAAAGTACAAGTAAAGCCCCCCACTATTAATTTCATTGTGAATTCAAGCGAGATTTTGTATGCACATTGTAGAAATAAAAAACGACGTAATCTATTCTGCAGAATAAATCATAATCAATCTCTGATTATTCAGGGCGCGATAGTCGGGGAGGGGTGGCAAACATCAATCTCTTTTTATTCTCACACCACCCCGTGCAGCGGCGCTGCGTTGTCGATAATTCAAATGGACCGCGACTACGTAAAAAAAATCGGGGGGCGGCTTTTAAAAGCGATCAGACCGCGTCGGCCTACAAACGGCCGATTTTAACATATTTTTTCACGCCAGACACGTCGTGCCGGGGCGAATTATTGGCGATTTGTTAAGCGGATCGCGCGGCTCTTGTTTTATCAGCAATTCGTCCATTTGGGGATCGTTTAACTCTGAAGAGCGCAATGAAACTAAAAGAACTTAATATTGGTGTAGTAATATTATATAGCTAAAAATTAAGATCATGTTAATTAATTTAAGGTTCAAAATATTCTACTGATAGATATATAGGTAAATATATTACAAAAGCGTGTACAATTTTTTTAACTCTTATTTTTTTTTTATAAAACTGGGTCCATATAGCAAAAACATATTAATTTATAATTGTGTACTATATATAATTTATAATTGTGTACTATTTATAATTTATAATTGTGTACTATTTATAATTTATATTTGATAATTTTTTTATGAATTTTCAAAATGCTTTTCTTAAACAAGTTAAGGTCCAGGAAATGACAAAATTCCAAATGGAATAATAAAAATTTTAGTGGATACAATTCCAGATATTTTCCTAAATGTTTTTAACAAAATTATTCATGATGGAATTTTTCCAATTATTTGGAAATAAGCTGTATTAGTCTTCATTCCGAAACCTGTAAAACATTTAGGCGATCCTTTGAAATTTAGACCAATTTGTCTGTTAAATAATTTAGCAAAACTTTTAGAAAGACCGATAGAAAAAAGACTGAGAGAGCAAGTTGAATATAAAAGAGGTATGTCAAAAAATCAATTTGGCTTTAGAAAAAACTGATCAACGCTGAATGCTTTAGAAAACGTTATTAATTAAGTTAATTTGGCTAAAATTAGTTCATATAAAAATAAGAAATGATATGTTATGTTATGTTTAGACGTTAAAAGTGCATTTAATACAGCTCAATGGTATAAAATTGTTAATAAATTAAAAACATTAAAAATTTCAGATTATCTAATAAACATCATTAAAAGTGATTTCGAAAATAGGGATATTATAGTGGGGAATAAAAATTATGAAACAAAATTAAAAATTAAGATGGGTGTTCCACAAGGATCCGTTCCTGGTCTCCTTTTATGGAACATTTTTTATGATGGCGTATTAAATATAAAGTTTTCTTTAGGTGTTATTATTGGGTATGCTGCTGATATTGCAATATTGATATGTGATAAATATGAACTTGAGCTGACAAGATTGGTAATATGGACTATAAATTAAATTGATCTATGGATGATTCATAATGGACTAACTGTGGCAAGTGAACAAACTGAATTAATTATCCTTAGGTAGAAGAAAATTAAATAACTTTAATTTAAATATAGGTAACAATATTATTAAAAGTAAAAATGAAATTAAATATATATGTATTTGGCTAGATAAAGGATTAAAATTTACAAACCATGTTAAAAATTTTTCGGAAAAAACAATTAAAAAATAGACTTATATAAAATTATGAGGAACAATCACAAACTTTGAAGTGAAAATTTTTAGCAAATGTTTCAAATTCATTATCGCTGCACCTATTTGGCAAAATGTAATTATAACTTAGAAGAAATATAAAAATATGATAATTAACCGCAACAGAAAAACTGCTTTAAGAGTCATATGTGCACACAGAACTATTTCAAATGATACTCTTAGAATTATTGGTGGTTTTAAAAATTAGGGCGTGAAAAAAGAAGATATTTAACAACAAAATTGGAATAATTCAACCAAAGGAATTTGGACAAAGAAATTAATTCCAGATATCAGGATATGGTTATCAAAAGGGGCTAAACATTTAGATTACCCAATTCCTCTCCGGTCAAGGATGTTTTGGTTCATACTTATTTAAATATACAAAAATAGAGTCTCCATATTGTTTTTTATTGTAATCTTGGTAATGATAATGCAGAACACATTCTTAATTGCAGTAGATGGTCTAACGAACATTTGGAACTAAGACTTCTGTTAGGTGATGAGCTGACTAAAGACAATTTTTCAAAATTTATTGTAAGTGGTTACTGGGATGGTATTCAAAAAATAATAGAAAACATAATGAGACAAAAAGCTTCTCAGCAAAGAGATGAATATATAACTTAATGTGAAAATTAAATTTATGAAAAAAATAAAAAATAATAATAAAATAATTAAATTAAAAAAAACCAATATATTACCATTTATAAAAATGGTATGGATATAAAAAATAATAAACATATTTTGAATTGAGTATTAAAAACAAAATTTACAGCCATATAGATAGCTGTAAATTTTATGAGGTAAAACAGAACCTCATAAAATTTACACTCTCACTTTTACTCATTTTTATTTCCATACTATTTATATATATATATATATATATATATATATATATATATAATTTATAAATATGGTATGGATATAAAAATGAGTAACAGTAAAAGTGAGAATTAGAAATAAAATTTACAGCCATATAAATGGCTGTCAATTTTATTTTTAATTCTCAATACAAAATATGTTTTATTATTTTATATATCCATACTATTTTTATAAATATATATATATATATATATATATATATATATATATATAGATATATATATATACATTTTTTTTATTATTATTATTATTTTATGTGGATTCCGTATGTAGGAATATATTGGTTTGAGAATCGAGGTGGGGTTTAGCTGGTAGAACGGCCCTGGATGGGTCGGCATCCAGGACTTCCCGGGGGAGAATGTCTTATTGACCTCCCGGGCATCTTGAAGATTCCCCACCTCAAGCCAAAGAAAAGGTTAGTATAAGTTATAATTCTTTATTCATCACTCCACTTACTGTTGCATTTTTGTATTTGCTCCTTACATGTTCAAAAATTCTCATTGTATTCTGCACGATTTAATTTTATTTGCTATTTCTCTTCCTTCATTTTGTTCAAGTATTTCTATAACAATTCTTGCTCGTTTACTTTTTTCTCCAAGAATCGTTCTCATTACTCTTCGTTCAATACTTTTTTTCCTGGTGCATCTGATTTTCAGTGCATACGTTACTATTGGTTTTACCACTGTCTTGTAAATGTTTAGTTTGGTGTTCTTAGGTTCTAAGGTTTTTGGACTTCAGCTTCTTGTGTATTACGTATGTTTGCTTTTATTTATCTATTATACTTGGATGTATTCCTGGGTACTGCAAAGGGTTAACTGTTTCTATTCTGATGTTGTCTAATTGTACCTTGTTTCCGTGTGTATCTTCGTTTATTATGTTTTCCCTGTATTCTATCTTGGTTTTATGTGTAGTCGGCTTCTTTGGCATGTCTCCAAAGATTCTGAAGTTCTCTTCTAACCACATTTTTGTCCCACCTTCGATAACAATGTCATCTCAGTATGCCGGTATTTGTGTAATTTTTATGGGTAGTTTTCCATGACCTTTTATCTATCTTATAGCACTTTCTAGAACCCAAATGGTGTTTACAATATTAGTAAACCTATTATTTATCGTATATAAGTAGTAGTAGTATATACAAAGGACGATAAATATTGATAAATAATAAGAGATCTCTTTTCTATTGAAACTAAACCATAAACAATAATTTTCTGTAGAAATTCCTTCCAGTCCTTCCTATCGCTCGCCATTCTCCTTGCACCCAGCCATCCAATGTCATTACTCATTAGTATGTCCTGTATGTTGTCTTCTCATGTTTTGAGAGGTAGACCGTCCTCTTCTTATCTTTCCTTGTATTCTTGTGTTCCGTACACTTTTGGTCTGTCTCCCTTCTGGCATGCGAATTATGTGTCCATACCATCCGAGTTGTTTCCTTTCTATAGTTGTCTGTATACTGTCTATCTGTAGAGTTATTCGAATTTGCTTATTTCGTATTCCGTCAATTCTTGAGATAAATATAATATAAAATAAATGATAGAGTGTTTCGTGTATATAAATAAAACGCCTCATAGGGTTGAGGCGTTTTATTTATATTATATATATTCCCTCACCCTCTCAGCCTCAGGTAATCGAAATTGTTTTATTAATTGTGATTTGTCTGAAATCACTCACATTTAATATGTGTTAGTGGTTTGTAATGGACATTATTTATTCAGCTGAAGTTGTTGCATTTCTAGCAACAAATCTGTGAATTGTAAATTACGCCTGAATTAGCCATGGGGGGCGGACATCCGGCCGTTAATTATCGTCACTGTTATACAAAATATACACTGAATTAATTATTGCAAATTATCTCTACTGAAACAAACTATTCAGTGCACAATTAATTGTTTGCAGAAATTAGATGATTTATAATTGCACCAACAGACGAATTGTTTTAGGTTACAATTTTTTAAACTACCACTCAAAGCTTTCAACAGCATTTATAAATAAATATATAAACAACAGTTTCCATACAGTTCTTTAACTGTCTTGTTCTTTTACCTCACTATTTATTTATTTGCTATTTATTATTATTCATTCAAGTATTTATCTCTTCTGGAAGATGAATGAAGCTAGAAATATGTACTGAATTGCTTATTATATAAAAAGAACTTTCAAGCCCGTATGACATTATCTAGTTTCTTATATCGTTTTCGATGCAGACATAAACTACATAGTGTCATACACACTGTAGAAAATGGTATAGCGACGGAATAATAATAAATTCACTTAAAAATAACAACACCGTAATACACAATGTTAATTTTCCATTTAGAAATAGTTATAGAGTATATATATATATATATATATATATATATATATATATATATATATATATATATAACGATATAGGAAACTAGATAATGTCATATATTTTCTATTTGCATTTTACTTGTGTAGGCTATTACATTTAAATTACTTGTTGTTTATACATTTGTAAATTCTTTCCACTTTTTTCTGTTCTTCGCCAGTTCTCTTGCTGGTATAGATAATGTCATACAGGCTTTATATACGTGCGTTTATATCGCCGGATTTTTAGACGATATTATTTTTATTCGCCTCTATTATACCAGTTTAAAGCTTTTTTTTTAAAGAAAATTTATGTAGAATATATTTTGCTGACGAGATAGATACATAAAGATATTTAGCATTGAGCAGATCTCAATATGCAATAAACGTTGTCAATTTGTTGTCGAGTACTAAAATGGTTATCTGCTGGCTGCTGCTGCTCGCATGCAATTCCAGCATGTAGTAATCGTAACGTACAAGAGGAAATTTATGGCGATGCATTGTGGCGTTTATATTCAGACAAACTAAATAGTCGCCGGCGCTCGCGGTGGATGCAAATATCGGGGAGATTGAAGACCCCCGGCTGTGTGTGCGGCCGGCGAAATCCCGTGCGCCAAGGCAACGCAACAATGGGATTAATGTATGTTGTCGAGTTGTATTTGCAGAAGATACACCATCTGAAACACAGTAAATATTAAAATTTGTTTGGCGTGAAAGAGGCTCTTTCTATAGAAAATTCTGGATTTATTATAAACATTGAATTGATTAAAACCATACCAAATATTTTTCATTGTGTTTAATACAATTTACTCATCTGCACATTACGTAAGGATAAATGGGGTCTATTGCATTTGATTCAGTATGAGTATGCTAGAACGTTGAGAAAGGTGTCAGTTGAAAGATTCGTCCTTCTAGAGGTAGAGTAAATAGGTTAAGCATGTAGCGGAAATAGCAGTAGAATCGTGGAAAGCTGGGAAAGTGGGAAATATAAAATGTATCGTAGAGACAAATTTAACAGTTAGTTTGTGCTCGCAATAAATTCTAAGAAAAATGTACAAAATATTAGAATATGTCTACCAGTGTACACTCGCACTAGTAGACATATTCTAATAATTTTGTATATTTTTCTTTGAATTTTTTGCGAGTACAAAAAAAATGTTTGCAACAAAATCGAGTGTGGGCACATTAGATAAATCTTGCTCTATAGTTACTGAGAAATCTGCTAAAAAAAAGCACAAATGCAACATGTCAAAACAAATCTGTAAACGTCACAAATCTATAGTCCATTGCGTCAAAATTGAAAACTTTGAAACTCATGTCAGTTGGTTGCAAATATAGGCTAGATTCCGGGAAAAATAAATATCGAGATTGATTTAAACCGGAAAAGCTACAGAGCTTGGTAAATTTTTGAAAATTTTATTCCAAGATTAACCTTTTCTGATAAAAAAAATACTTAGAGCCCTCAGAAAATATATAAGACCATAGTTAATTTAGGTCAAATTTTGTGTTTATTTGGAAAATGTTCACAATAATTTTCTTCTCTTCCAAATAGACAAACAGATGAAAGAAATATAAACGATTATTCTAAACAATCATTTGAATTTGAACCGTCAGGAACTGAATAATAATAATTATTATAATTTTATTAATAATTTACAATATTATTCAACCCATATACGACTAGGTTTCTTTCCAGAGTACAGTGTATACATATCAAATCAGTATTTTGTAACTGTTATTTAACTTATTTAAATGTTAACGTTATACAAACGCGTATATCTATGTACTCATTTATTTTGTAACTGATAATCAAAAGTAACTCCAACCCTTCTTTATACCATCTTTAGTAACAATCAGTTGGTGTGATGTAATATTTCTAAAATAAAACTGCAGTTTTTTTTACAGCAAATTCTTAGTGCAACCAAAACGGTGTAATTGTTATTTTGGTAGCATAAATATCTCGTATCGCCATTAAATGAACTGCCTTTGCAAAATTTGCTATTTTTTAAAATTATTTTTTGCTTCATTTGGTAATACATTAATAAATAACTGACATGCACTGGAATGCCTGTCATCGAATATTATCGAAGGAGATTTTCTTTTTTTCGTGTCGGGGGTGGGTTGAAATTTCAGCGCTGCTGCTGCACAATAAAAACGCGTCGTCGTCTGCGAGTAAATGCGATTTTGCGCGTGCTGAAAATTCCGACCGCGTCTGACGGAAGTCGCGCGCCTCACAGGCAAATTCTTCGCGATTTAATTACGCGCCAGCAGGAATTTTTGCTGGTACCAAACAGGGACAAAAATATGAAATCCGGTGAGGCAAATACAATTTGCATGGGCAGGCTTGCTGGGATTTGATAATGCTGCCAGTGTGTTATAAATAGGCAATAAGAATTATCCCGTGTAAATTTTCACCTTTTAGAGACTAAAATGCACGTGAATTTTGAATTAAATGCATATAATAAATACTTATAGATAATAGTATATTACAGGACAAGTATATATTTTCGATATTAATTGGTATCGTTTCAAGAAAACGTTGAGATACTATATTGATGAATAAGTTATAATTTTAGAGCTTATATACTTATAAATTCTCATTTCTATTATATAATTTGATTAGTTTATGTCTTTTTACACTTTTATAATTTTAAATATTGTATTTTTTGCTGTATTACCAAAATGAGCTCATAAGCTTTTACTTATATATGTATGAGCGAGTGTGTACATGTACATATATGTAAATATATATATATATATATATATATATATATATATATATATATATATATATAGATATATATATATATAGATATAGATATATATATATATATATATATATATATATATATATATATATATATATAATATTACAGGAAAAAAATAAATACAGGACGAGTTTTTTATTATGAGAAATTTTAAAGCCCAGACGCTAAGGTTTTTACTCAGACCAGGCTGTGTAGGCCAATTTGGGCAAACCAGCATGTGCCTTTGTGGCCCCCACACACGCTCAGGCCATCGTGCAGACATTTTATATAGTTCAAAAGAGGAGTGATAAAAAAGAAAAGAGAGAGAAGTAAACATTTTCTTTACATTTAACTTTCCATAAACACGGAAAAGCTTGGTACAATTCAATTAACTCCGTTAGAAATTTATTACACATGTTCACTTTGGAAAGAAGCTGTATTAGTCTTAGTTTCAAAACTCGAAAGAGTTAGAAGCTACCAATACTTAGGAACACGTATTGAAGACAATAACGACCAAACCATAGAAGTGAACAAACGTATAGAAATAGTAAGAGCAATTTTCGTCAAAATGAAAAATCTTTTCTGAAATAGAAATCTCAATCTAGCCTTGAGAGTCCGAATAATTCCCTGTTACATTTTTTCATCACCACTGTATGGGATGGAAGCATAGACATTAAAGAAAAATAATATAAAAAAACTAGAGTCGTTTGAGATGTTGATTTATCGCCGCATGCTCAAGATATCCTAGACGGACCTAGTAAACAACGAAGTCATGCGAAGAATGCATAAAGAAAAGGAACTGATCCTTACGATCAAAACACGAGTACTTGGGACACATCATTCGGGGAGAGAGATACTCTATTCTCCCATACAATTTGTCATTGACAAATAGAACGCGTTATATTTTTCCAATTTCCAATTCAATATTTCAAATAATTTGCTGTATGATACGAGACAATGCATATTGACTAACTTTTGAGTCTAGAAATTGTCTTGTCTAAAACGACCTTAAGTTTATTATGTTTTATTATATGCAGAACCGAGATGCGAAATAGAAAGAATATCACAAACAAATATATATCAAATGTTAAAAAAAATCACTGTAGAGTTAAAGAACCAAATTAGCGTTCAAAATATATATCAAATTAATACCCATAAGCCGCACCTGCTTTTAGTACAATTTACATGTATAATAACCATCACTATTAAAAGTCCATCAAATCAACATAATCAGAATCAATATACTTTACAGCAAACATAATTTCCCATTAAAATGTACACCGAAAAGTTATTACAGCATCCAATATTATGAATAGTAATTTATTCGAGCATTAAGCATTTTTTTGAAAGCACTGAATTTCAATAGGGACGCATAAAAATAGCCGGAAAATATACAAACAACATAAATATCAACAATCCGCCGTGAAATGTTATCGATAACAACAATCATTCAATATTTTTATTATTATTATAATCAATAATAACACTGGCGCGCCGGTTTTATACTGGAAAAACAGTCGAATGAATTTAATTGCTCCCGTTATTTTTCGCTTCGACATTGATGTGCGTAATAAAATACCCTTTTTGCCGTTTTATATGTTTTTACAGTTTTCATTTCAAATTGGACGAGTGGACCAATTACATCTGCAATTGTCATAAATAATACAACTAAATTAAAGTTCTATATACAATAAATTGTTTTTAGCATTCATGATACTGGTTTTATTATTATTAGGCTTGTCAATAGGAGATATTGATTATTATATTTTATTTGAATTCATTTTTAATTCATATATATGGCTTTTATCATTTCAATATTAATTGTATTAAATTACAAACAACAAATAAAAAAATTCTTTCAAAGGGCTATCAGCCCTGAGGCTGTTTCCCCGATACAGGGACAAGCTTAGAGTAGTTTATGTCAACGGTCAAGTTATCAATAACATACGATACGTAAACGACACTGCGATAATAGCAACATTCATCTTCCAGCTTCAGAAAATTATGCAAGACATAAATACGACTAGCCAATCCTATGGGCTCAAAATTAATTTGAAGAAAACTAAATTTATGGTTGTAAATAAAACCAATGTTAATAATATACCAGCAGTACTAGTAAAAAAACACCACAATCGAAAGAGTTAGAAGCTACCAATACACGTATTGAAAACAATAACGACCAAACCATAGAAGTGAACAAACGTATAGAAATAGAAGAGCAATTTTCGTCAAAATGAAATATTTCTCAAATAGAAATCTCAATCTAGCCTTGAGAGTCCGAATAATTCGCTGTTACATTTTCAACACTACTGCTGCATCAAAGATTAGAATCGCCATGATGATTGCCAACCTCAGATAGGAGGCGGCACTACAAGAAGAAGACAATTTCCAAAAAAAATTGTCAAGGAATCACAAATAGAGATAAATTATATAATATTAATTAAGACACATTAGAAAACATTCTTGAAGTCATTACACAATTACATACACATACACACGACAGAAGAAGGGACAAATAGCTATAAAAATTACAAACATTACACAGTGTATCTAAAACGACTATACACAGTTCACGCTGCACAAAAGAAAATTAAACATATATTTTTTTTGTGAATTCTTGTTAAAATGTTAATTTTATTACCACAGTATAATTAACATTCTACTAAATTCGTCCGGTTAGTGCATCGCTAATGAGGGTCTCGTTAGTTGAAAAAGGGGGGCGGTTGGGGGGGAGGCCAGCGGTGCATGCGGCCTGCAGTAAACTACACAACAAATTCCGTGCGGGGCTCCACCCCTGCCGCACGTCGGTAGATCATAATTGTTTCAAGCAAAGCGGATCATGCACGGGACTAATATACAAGCCGGGGCTCTAAAGCTCAATCTGTTTAGTGCTCACCTGCAATGCAGTAAAATTATATGCGCCCACCGACAGCCGCCCCCCTCGCGGCATGGTCGATATCGCGCGGCGTGTACGCACCCGCTCACACACTGGTCATAAAAACATATCGCGGGCCGCAAAGACGGTAGGTATTACCAGTATTACGTTATTCCGATGGCAGGATACGATAATATCCTGCAATAACAATTACGCACGTGCGGCCGCAATTTAAAGGGCTGCCAAGTGCGGTGGCGGCGGGATAACGGTTTTTGGCATTCGAGGACGGCTGCGATGCGGCCTTTTATTTCCGCAACGTATGGCAGTAGCGAGCTGCGGTGCCAATATGATTAGACGACACTTTTGGAATAATAACTTACTGACGAAAAAATATATATGGTCCCCCTTGAATAGAGTAGAATATGCTGAGGATATCATAGTTTTTTGGGTCAACTATATTATGCAAATTATCATGCAAAATAAAAAAATACATAAATAATGTGAAATTATTATTATTCTCGGGTTAGCAAAAGATGAGAAAAAGGAGCTAACCAAAAGAACGAACAAGGAAATTTGCGAATATCAAGGAGAGTATGTGGTAAATTGTATAAAAGCTGCAAGAATTAGATGATTATTACTATTTGCCATCCCTTAGGTTACGACTTCCATATATGGCCCATATGGAGGTCGTAACCTAAGGGATGGCAAATAGTAATAACAGAATATTAACCAAATAATATCACAAGAAGAATAATATTGGTGGGAAGACACAGCGAAGCAGAGTGGCAAGATAAGGCTAGGAAATGATACAGGTGTGACCCAGATGCAAGAAATATATAGCAACACAACTTACAAAAAATCAAGTGTAGAAAGATTAAAAGCATAGACGAGCTAACCACCTAGTAAGGAAATCATTAGTAGGAGAATTGAAGGGAACGAGAAGAAACAAGGCATCAAACTAATGTTTCGACAATGATTATGCGGATTCAAAGAGAAATCTGAGAAAAATAATAAGAATAATATAGAAGACATGACAGCAGCGGCGAGGAAATTGCTGTAGCAAAGAAAAACTTTAGAGACACATCTGATAAGAGAATTAAAGATAAAGAGCACACAGAACTAGAAGAAAAAAATCCGAACAACAGATATGGAAGTACGTCAAAGGAAATACAAAAATTAAATCATAAGATAAACAGCATATAAATTTAACCAACAATATTTTTCTAAAATGGGTTTAATATAAATATCGCGAAAACAAAATTCATAACAAACGAAAATGTAGAAGAGACAAACGAGTCGAACCTGTAGATGTTCGACTCGTTTGTCTCTTCTACATTTTCGTTTGTTACGATTTTTGATTTCGCCATATTTATATGTAACCCATTTTTTATCAAATTATTTTTGGTTAAGTTTATTTAGCATTTCGTATAGATTTTCTCGGCTATCAGTGATAAGTACAACGTCATCCACGAATTTTAAAGTCTGAATAACTGTTAATGAAACTTTCTATTATATGTGTTACATTTTTGAATTTCTCTTCCAACAAGATTACCTAGTTTAACCATGGCCACGATAAACTAATTTGTGTAGGACCCTCCAGGGGGACTCCGCTTTATCTATAGAACCAACCGATACATAAGTGCGTTATGCCGGGAACCGCGGGGGCGGTCGAGACAAAGCTCAAAAGCCCGGCGAGTTTTATCGATGCAAAAGCTCTCGAAGCTCTGACAAAAACAACACCTTCCCTGGAGAGCGGGTGGAGTAGTCTCGAGTCGGCGGCGGCGGTCGCGGCCGTCCTAGGGAGCTCGTCGAGCACCTCCTAAAGGGTTGACATACGAAGGGCCCCCTCTATATCCACTCCAGGCTTTACTTCCGGCGTGATATACGTACGCTTTCATAACCGTAAATCTTTCATGAGGGAGGATACTTCACAAATTTTGCGTTTGTTAGTTAGCAACATAAAATACACATATAGAAAGCTCAAGCTGAGCATGTACATTATTTCGCAGTAGAAAATTAACAACTAATGTCACACATAGTTTGACATAGTAGAATAATTTCCAAGAATATATGAAGATAATATTATTTAAGATGTTTTTGGCATCATTTTATCATTGAGAAATAAAGTTACCTACTACTTATTAACAATAATAATAATGCTACTAGATATCCTTAGCCCCCTTGTCTCCTCCCATCTTTACATAAATGCCCACGCCAGCCCCATCCTCCTTTAACTATTCACTCACACTTTTATTCGCTCTAATACACTCTACTTTTACTACCTCATACTCATCTCTCACATAACACACACTCCAGGTAACGCTTTTTAACGGTGAGTACAGCCCCCACCCCTAGACCGTGTACACGACGGCCCTTCACGGACCTATATTGCCTCATACAACTTCCATGATAGTCATCCCACCAATCTATTCTGTATATACTCTGTAGGAAATTTGAGAATGAGAAGGTGTGAAAGCTGTCGATGCTAAGCTCAGCTCCAGCTGTCTAATGTTTTCTAGAACTCGATAGTGGCATATTACATGCTTTGCTGTTTTTAGTTCTGCATTGCACCTTACACATAATTTATATATGCCAAACCTATCCAGTTAAGGGCCAATCATAATAAACAACTCCAACTTTGTAGAAACATAGCGGTGGATTCGAACCACCAACCTGGCACAGGTACTTTTGGAAGGCGCGTGAACGTCTACGTCAGATGAAAGTCCACCTCTACATGCTTCCCGCACACCCAGTCCACTTAGCTTTTCCCTCAATGGCCATCTTAAGATGCAATCATTAGCAACTGCAGGTTAAGATGGCAAGTTTCACACTATTTAACAAGAGCCAGAGACGGTTGGCAAGTTGCATGTACAGATGGTACTGCGTGGTAAGTTATTCAACAATCACTAAAGACAATAAAAAGAATATAAATCATTCGAATGATTTATTTCATGGTTGCTTTATTATGATTACAAATCCATCCGACGCGCTTCAAATTGATACTTAAACACAAAACTGCATTTAATTTAACGTCTCTGGCTGCATGAGATTACTTCTTTCGCGTGTTATGTTATATCCTTTATGGTCAAATAAACACGGATTAAGTCGTTTCAAGCGCTGCTGCTGCTGTTTCAAGGATGAATTTTATCTAGGACTCGTTGGACCGTGGCGATCTGGGACGGGTGAGGTCGCCCGAGGAGAAGCCGTTTGAAGTAGCTGCAGTGGATATTGTCCCGGCGTTCGATACTAGCGTCGCCGCCACCCCCGCAAGGTGCACACGTTCTATTTAAACTCGGCAATCGGCATTATTTTCCGGGTTATATGTGGGCGCGTGCCGGGGGGCCAATTACGCCCACAGCGCGCCTCCACACCCCAATTAAGAGTAATAAGATTGGAAGTGAAATACGGAAAATAATGCGGATTTAGTTTTATGAGTGGAAACTGTTTTCATTCGCTGGATGCTGATTATGGGAGCGCGGAGCAGTTTATTGCGAGGGCGGCACGTAAATTGTAATTACGCTCTTAGTTTTATCTAGGTGATTAAATTGCGAATATAAGTATGGCAGCTTTTATGCACAAACACGGAATTAAACTAGGAATGGAACGTGAAAGTATTTTCTACTTTTTTTTCTGTCTCCACAATGTAAGATAATAAAATCCTTGACAAATTTAACGCACCAGTATACATATAACACAATAATAATGACAATTTTTATTTTCCTTACTGTTTCGCAAGTAAGTTTTAGAGATCCTAGTACTTTTCAAACATCCAATAATAATAATAATAATAGAATAATAGTAATAAAATAATAATAATAGAATAATAGTAATAAAATAATAATAATAGAATAATAGTAATAAAATAATAATAATAGAATAATAGTAATAAAATAATAATAATAGAATAATAGTAATAAAATAATAATAATAGAATAATAGTAATAAAATAATAAACATACATACAATAGATAATCTATAGAAGTCTTAGGCATCGACAAAAAGAACCATGTAACGATGCAGAAAGCAGTCCTCCTGGCCACTAGTAACATAATGCGAAAAGTATTAAATGCAATAGTGAGGGAGAACCGGCTTATTTTAGGGAGAAAATTATCAAAAAGCGGCTTATTTTGAGCCCAATTAAATATAGAATGTAAAATAATATAAAACATTTAAATTTATTTAATCTATGATTTTTTATATTTCAGTCAATTAATTTAATACAGTTCGTAGAATAAAAATCTTTCTGCAGTCTTTATTTTTGGGTGACAATTATAAAAAATAGCTTATTTTGAGACTAATTAAGTATACAATGTGAAATAATATCAAATCTTGAAATTTTGTAAATTTTGTATCATTTTTTATACGTCGATCAATCTAAAATAGCTCGTACAATAAAAACCTTCCTGCAGACTTTATTTTTAGATGAAAATTATCAAAAAATAGCTTATTTCAAGCCTAATTAAATGTATAAACTAACGTGATATCTTACATTTCAATTTATTAAATCTTTGATTTTTTTATAATTTTTTTATAACTTAAAATAACTCGTACAATAAAAACATTCCAGCAGAGGTTATTTTTGGGTAAAAATTATCAGCATATAGCTCATTTTAAGCCTAATTAAATATAGAATGTAAAATAATATAATGAATTTAAATTTCTTAACTCTTTGATTTTTTATATTTTTTATAATTAAGGCGATTAATTTAAAACAACTCGTACAAGAAAAACCTTTTTGCAGACTTAATTTTTAGGTGAAAATTATCAAAAAGCAGCTTATTTTGAGCATAATTAAATATAGAATATAAAATAATATCAAAAATTTAAATATCTTAAATGTTTGATTTTTTATCATTTTTTATAACTCAATCGATTAATTTAAAACAGCTCGTTTAATATAAACCTTCCAGCAGGTCATATTTTTGGGTGAAAATTATCAAAATATAGCTTATTTTGAGCCTAATTAAATATAAAACATAGAATTATATCATAAATTTAAATATTATAAATCTTTGATTTTTCAGCATTTTAATAATTCAGTCGATTAATTTAAAACAGCTCGTGCAATATAAACCTTCCTGCAGGCATTATTTTTGAGTGAAAATGATCAAAGTGTGGCTTATTTTGAGCCCACTTAAATATAGAATGATACACAATATAAAAAATTTAAATTTATAAAATCTTTGATTTTTTATAACTCAGTCGATTCATTTAATACAGTAAAAATCTTCCTACAAACTCTATTTTTGGGTGAAAATTATCAGAAAATAGCTTATTTTCAGCTTCATTAAATATAGAATGTAAAATAATATAATAAATTAAAATACCTTAAATATTTGATTTTTCATCATTTTTTATATCTCAGGCGATTAATTTAAAACAGCTCATACACTAAAACCCTTTCTGCAGACTTAATTTTTGGGTAAAAATTATCAAGAAACAGCATATTATAAGCCCAATTGAATATATACTCTAAAATAATATAATAAATTAATTTTTTTAAATCTTTGATTTTTTATAATTTTTTATAACTCAGTCGATTAATTCCAAAACAGCCCGCACAATAAAAATGTTCCTGCAGACTTTTCTTTTGAGTGAAAATTATCTAAAAATAGCTTATTTTGAGCCTTATTAAATATAGAATATAAAATAATTTCATAAATATAAATGTTTTAAATCTTTCATATTTTTTTATAAATCAGTAGATTAATTCAAAACAGTCCGTACAATAAAAATCCTCCTGCTGAGCTTTTTTGGGTGAAAATGATCCAAAAATGGTTTATTATGAGCCCCATTAAATACAGAATGTAAAATAAAATCAAAAATTTTATATTTCTTAAATCTTTGATTTTTTATAATTTTTTATAACTCAATCGATTAATTCGAAACAGCCCGTATAATAAAAATGTTCCTGCAGACTTTTTTTTGGGTGAGAATGATCAGAAAATAGCTTATTTTGAGCCTAATTAAATATAGAATGTAAAATAGTTTCATAAATTTAAATTTTTTAAATCTTTGATTTTTCATATTTTTTTATAACTTAGTCGATTAATTTAAAACAGCTCGTATAATAAAAACCTTCATGCAGACATTATTTTTGGGTCAAAATGATCAAAAAATGGTTTATTATGAGCCCAATTAAATACAGAAAGTAAAATAATATAAAAATTTAAATTTAATTTATTTAAATTTTTAAATTTTTGATTTTTTATAATTTTTTAGAACTAGAAGATTGATTAAAAACAGCTTGTACAATAGAAACCTTCCTGCAGACTTTATTTTTCGGTAGACATTATCAAAAAATAGCTTATTTTGAGCCCAAAATAATGGTATACATTTAAATTAATTAATTAATTAATTTCTTAAATCTTTAATTTTTTATAATTTTTTTTAAACTCAGTGGATTAATTTAAAACAGTTCGTATAATAAAAACTTTCCTGCAGACTTTATTTTTGGGTAGAAAAGATCAAAATATAGCTTACTATGAGCCCAATAATTTTTTTTTATAATTTTTTATAACTAAGTCGTTTAATTTAAAACAGCTCGTACTATAAAAACCTTCTTGCCGACTTTATTTTTGGGTGAAAATTATAAAAGAATAGTTTATTTTACGCCTAATTAAAAACAGATTGTAAAACAGTATCAAAATTTCTTAAATTTTTGATTTTTTATATATTTTTTTATAACTCAGTGTATTAATTCAAAACAGCCCGTAAAATAAAAATCTTCTAGACTTATTTTGAGCCTAATGAAATATAGAATGTAAAAGATATCATAAACTTAAATGTCCTAAATATTTAATTTTTCATAATTTTTTATAACTCGATTAATTTAAAACAATGCACGAGTTGGTTAAAAACCTTAATGCAGACATTAGTTTTGGGTGAAAATTATCAAAATACAGTTTATTTTGGGCCCAATTAAATATAGAATATAAAATATTATCAAAAATTAAAATTTCTTAAATATTTGATTTTTTATAATTTTTTATAACTCAGTTGATTAATTTAAAACAGCTCGTACATTAAAAACCTTCCTGCAAACTTTATTTTTGAGTGAAAATTATAAAAGAATAGTTTATTTTACACCTAATTAAACACAGAATGTAAAATAGTATTAAAATTTCTTAAATCTTTGATTTTTTATATATATATTTATGACTCAGTCGATTAATTCAAAACAGCCCGTACATTAAAAATCTTCCAGATTTTATTTTTTCATGAAAATTATTAGAATTATTATTTTTAGTATAATTAAATATAGAATGTAAAATAATATCATAAATTTAAATGTCTTATATATTTGATTTTTCATAATTTTTTATAACTCGATTAATTTAAAACAATGCACGAATTGTTTAAAAACCTTCCTGCAGATATTAGTTTTGGGTGAAAATTATCAAAATACAGTTTATTTTAAGCCCAATTAAATGTAGAATGTAAAATATTATCAAAAATAAAAAGTTCTTAAATATTTGCCTTTTTATAATTTCTTATAACTCAGTCGATTAATTTAAAACAGCTCATAAACTAAAATCCTTCCCGCAGACTTCATTTTTGGGTCAAAATGATACAAAAACAGCTTATTTTGAGCCCAATTAAATATAGACTGCAAAATAATATAATAAATTTAAATTTCTTGAATCTTTGATTTTTTATCATTTTTTATAATCAGTCGATTAATTTAAAACAACTCGTACAACAAAAAAAAACCTCCCTGCAAACATTACTTTTGGGTGTAAATTATCAAAAACAGCTTATTTTGATCCTAAATAAATATAGAATGTAAAATAATATCATAAATTCAAATTTCTTAAATCGTTGATTTTTCATAATATTTTATAACTCAGTCGATTTATTTAAAACAGCTCGTACACTAAAACCCGTCCCGCAGAATTTATTTTTGGGTGAAAATTAACAAGAAATTCCTTATGTTGAGCCTAATTGAAGATAGAATGTAAAATAATATCATAAATATCTTAAATCTTTGATTTTTTTACCTTTTTTTATTACTCATTCGATTAATTAAAAAACAGCTCGTACAATAAAGTTTTTCCTACAGTTTAAGAACCAAAAGAACGGTTAAAAAACACTGCTCTAACAGCTAGTGGCGATAGTAAGGCATGAGTGTCTTTAGAAGATTTCCACCTGACAGGAAGAAAGGTGAACCACCTAAAAATGTTGCGTACCAGGTTGGAATCATGAGCTAAATGATGAAACATATATAGCAATGTTTCACCATTTAAGTGGGCTCACGATACTAGCCCGTCTTCCAGAACCGTGGAAATAAATTTACATGTACATTATGTGTTGTGTGTTAAAATCTATGTTCATACAGAAGAAGAACGTCATGGCGGAAGTACCTTAGGGAATCGTTGGGACAAACAAGTGCATTATTCAGAGCAGCGGCAAATAAAGTAATAATAGCCAGCATGATCGCCAACATTCGTCAAACGCACCCTTTAAAAATATGAAGGGTATAAAATACACGAAAAATTAATTGTTGGTGACAAATACCAAAATGTTATTTTATTTTTATTATAACAAGAGTTATAGCGGTATTAGATATTTAATATTTGAAAATTATAAATTATAAATTTAAGTTTTGGGGCAACTTGATTAATGTATAAACTTATGTGTATGTAACTATTTTGGCAATTTTTATTACATTCCCCTGATTATATTTCAACAAAAATTTAAAAAAACTTCTATCTTCCCAGGGCTATCAGCTATGAGACTTTTCCGCCGGTCAAGGGAGAAGCTCCGAGGAATTGAATCACCCGATATTTAACTTATCGAGTCCTCTGAAAAACTGTGTAAAGGAGATTCGCCCAAATTCGCCCCAATGGGGATCGAACTCAGGCTCCCCAATGCTCAGTACGAGACGGACGACGTTTTTAACCACTCGGCCACTGAGCTGGGTAACATAAATTATTATTTGAAATTGTTTGTGTTAGTTAGGATAGAAAACATTCTATATTTTGCTCAATTTTTTTAACTACAGATTCAGAAGATGTGCACTTCCTTAACCAGTTTTTGGTAATAAGAAACTATTATAATCTGAAATATGCAATGCCATTTATATGCTTTTTGTCCTACCTACATTTTTATCTTGCAAGATAATTCTGGTCTAGACGTACTGAATTGAATATGTGAAACCACAAAGATTTATGAAAACGTCTCAACAATAACTGTAATATAATAATGACAGTAATATTAAATCCTCCTCCATTAGCAACACATTAATTTGTCAAAATCTGACATTGCGTTCATCCCACCTGAAACTAGCCCTTCTCATCCTCAAAAGCCGCCCTTAGTGGCGCAGCTTATGATTTTAATATTACAATTATTAATGGCCCGTGCATAATTCCGTCCGTCCCGCGGGCAATTAATCACGTCCGGTGTAATAACTCAAGGAAACGCGGGCGCGGCGTGCGCGCGCCCTGTCACAGCCGTAATTCGGGCGGAGCAGCCCCGGTACAAATTTCGGACAGTCGACTGAAATCGCAGTCGGGGATGAATAATACATCGGCCCTGATGGAATTTAACCCGTCGCGTGGACGTTGAATATTTATGCTTTTTTAAAACCCTTAGACAAGCGAGCGGACGCGGTCTCCGACTTGGATATTTAATGCATGACAATGAGGGGTTTGGCGGTGAATTTTAAAATTAATTAGTGGGGGACATAATTAAATATGTTAATTTATAGAATCGACCTCATCTCTTTCACATAATCTAAATGAAAATGTAACAAAAGGTTTGATTTCTTTTCTGTTCTTGAATTTTGTATCTCTGTTTATATGATATTATCCTGTAGACAATCGGTTGATGTCGTTCAAGTAACACACATCGACTTAAGTTAATGTTGCTTCCCTGAAGGAGCTGCATTTACAATCCAATTAGTGGACAGATATTACGTTAACAACCCCATTAGAAAGACTTTAACGCGAACCCCTTCAATAAAACCGATATTATAAAACTGAAACCGTACTCGCAGAACACATTCATTCATCATTCTACCTACAAATCTCATCCACACAAACTCTCCGAAACCAACAGAACCAGCCAACATCGCCGAGATAACCATTAGTTAACCATAATACAATAAAGATTTTTAAACTTGTACTTGTTTTCCTCAATTCTAAGCGAAACCCCAGTATTCTACACATCAGTGTAGAATCTACAACCAAACTATGCCCGTCCACTATTTCAAATGACTTGAACTATACACTACACTATTATCTGTTATTTTCTATGATTAAATTAATGTCATTTATTAATTTAAGACTAATTAAAAAAATATATGTGAAAAATAATGTAATGCATAGTTCAAGTCATTTGAAATAGTGGACGGGCATAGTTTGGTTGGTAGGGGACACCCGCCCACCCCACCTTTGCTCGCATAGTTTTTCCATAGGATAACACTCTTCCTGGAATAGTTTGAACAATAGAAGACATCTATATCCAATGAAAAAACAATGCGAGCGAAGGTGGGGTGGGCGGGTGTCCCCTACCAACCAAACTATGCCCGTCCACTATTTCAAATAACTTGAACTCTACCCTACATTGTTATCCATTACTTTCTATAATTCAATTGATTTCATGGCTGGCCTTTTCTACCACAGTGTGGTGTAAAAGTTTTAATTTTCCTCTATTCTTTTATAATTTTTTTCCATTCTCTTCTATTAAATGTAAAAGTAAAACAAGGTTACAAGGGAAAAACGACACGACAGGGGAAGACTAAGAAAAATATGGATATATAAGAGAGGACGCGGAAAGATAAGATATGCCATAGGAAGGAATACAACAATTAACACAGGATATGAAACAATTGATAGAGAAATGCACATAGAAAGGATAAAACCGTCTACACCTAAGGATAGATGGCATACGCTTCAATAAATAAGAACTACAAAACAAACTTTATATGTTACTATTTAATTCCTGCCGTGTAACATACTCTTATAAGAAAAATCCGATGTTCGTCATGAACATTTTGCAGCTATTGTATGCCGATAGACAAATAAAACTCCTCCACATATTTTCCGAAGGGAATGCGATTTTAATACGGCAACGATCTCCGTGTAACGTCCTGCGACAATGCGCGTGCAAGGATAACGGGGACACGGCGCGGCGCCATAATAGTCCCGGATTTGTAAAGCGGAGAGAGAATTCCTTACGGGGCCGGAATATGAAATAAAAGCAGAGGCTAGAAAGAAGGAAAGAGCGCGCCGTAGTTGAGCACGCTTCCGGAACGGATAGTCATACAAATGGGGAGGGATTCCGCAAATTTACAAACATTAAGCGATATCGAGAGGTCCCTTCCCCCGGATAAGAAATCAGACGTAAACAAATGCCGCGGGGCGCATTTCCATAATGCGCGTACGTTCCCGGGGCACACGCCGCGCCGCAGAGTCACGACGATGCGGAATATCGAAAAGCGATAGAAACAGGGCACAAAAAAAACGCACTCACGGAGAGGGCAAAAGAAGCGAAAAATTGGAAAGAAGTTAGTGGTGGAATGGAATTTAGTGCCTTTGCGGGAATTTCGCTTTATATTTAAAATGAGTTTAGGTCATATCAAATACAGGTTTTCCGAAAATAAGTTTCTATAAAAATTGGGGACGCTATTACAAATCGTTTTTCTCGCTAAGAAAAGATCCGTACGGTCTTGTATACGGTAGGAATGTATGATATCGACAGCTGTAAATAGTAAATAATTCATAAAATATACTTTAATTAGTAAAAGTAAAAAAATAGGCATATACAAGATATATTAACACTCTGATATGATACAGGAATATTAATATTTTGCATAATGCAATTTACAACTTACATATAGAGGTCTTTATTGATACCGAGGTCTGTTTAGCCAGACGTGTGTAGAAATTTAATAATTCTAGAAACGTGATCATAACGTGTGTGCAAAAATAAAACGCATCATGAAAAGGCAATTTGAAACAAACATTGAATTGAAATAAATGACTTAAAACATGTCGATATCGAGATTTATTTACTAATAAAATAAACCTAGGAAGACTTGAACGATTTCGAAATACAACAAAATTATTCTAGATGGCATTACTGTAATACTTTAAAGTATATTTATAACAAAATAGTTTCAAAATGAAAGCTGCTCTACTTACATAAGTAATCATAGAAAAAATATTAATCATTCCATAAGGAAGCCTTTTTTAGAACATATATAAGTGTGAACCCACCTCTTAACATTCTACATATCTAGATTTCGATCTTATTAGATCTCATCAGTGTAGCTCAGCTAGTGAGTATGAATTCACAAAATATCTCGAGTGGTCATATACAAATATAATACAACTAACCCCCTAGGAGGAACGTTAAACGTCATCTGGCGGAATCACATCAATTAGGAATGCACACCCATATGGTAATAACCGTCAACATGCTCATGTCATCAGGATCACCAGGCAGTTCCCTCTATGAATTCATCCTCACTAGCTGAGCTACACTGATGAGATCTAATAAGATCAAAATCTAGATATGTAGATTGCTAAGAGGTGGGTTCACACTTATATATGTTTTAAAAAAGGCTTCCGTATGGAATTATTGATATTTTTTCTATGATTAATTATGTAAGTAGAGCCGCTTATATTTTTTTTTCGAGAGGTGTTCCGGGATGTTCTAACACAGACAAACATTTCGTTTATTCACCACATATTTCTTCGTCCAAAGATATGCCTGCTGTGGCCTTTATATATTTTCTTGTATTTAGAGGGTTTTAATTAGTTCTAGATATGAGAGAATAATTGTGTAGAAATAAACTATGTATAATAAAATATATCAACATAATTACACAAACTTAACATTACTCAAAATTATTGTAAACTTCTCGTCGCCTCATTAGGACTACCACTCACACATATGACCCTCTACGGAATGTACCTCACGTAACCAACCTTGTCCAAGTTTGCTTTGCGCCGAACTTATTAGTATGTAAAAGACGGGTGTCTCGGCGCGGGAGCGCGCACGCGTCGGTCGGAGTGTTTTAACGCGATTAAAATTCAAAGGGGGAACACGCTGTCCGAACCGGCCGAAACTCCGCGGGATTTGCATGTGAAAAGCCTAGGTCTCAAACCGCAACCCCCCCCTTCCTTTTCCCGAACACGTAATCACACCGACCCACTTGTGGAGTATTTATATTTCTCCCGGCCGCCCTCTCTCGTTAGTTCGGAGCCATTTGATGTCCGTGTTATTAAAATTAAATGCCGCGATAAACGCGGCCACGGCCAGATGCGGGGTGTAGAAAGCGGGGTGGCCTCCACCCGGCGCCTCGCCGGGCGCTGGTCGACGGGCTGCGCGAAATGCGCACATCAAAGGGCCGGTTAATTAATTAAACGGAAAATGCGAGGGCTGTTGCCGGCGGGAAGATTAAAATGCTAAAAAAGCAACAGGCCACTATGTATGGATTTTGGCCGGAAGATACGTTTTCTTTGTAGATCAAATGGTCAAATATGCGGCGTATCAAAATAATAATAACAAGATTTATTGTATTATACAGACAATAATTGTATATTACGTACTGAGAGGGGCAAACATTTT